>JBDJHY010383051.1:0-16146 GCA_039654485.1 Withania somnifera | reverse complement strand
TGTGAATATCTCTTTAGGTGTTTCTGGTTAAAAGATTATAAAACCACTTGGTTTTCATTGATGATAGAACCATAAGAGGTTGTTTTTCTCTATTATTACATATGTTTCCATGAAAGCTAGGATGTATGGAGCTATTTTCTTATTCTATCATAATATTTTTTGGAATATCCAATACGACGATAGTTGGGTTTTCGTCTAAGATAGAGTATACATGATGAGATTGAGTTTTGGCATTTACAACTGATGACTATGCCCTAGTTTGATGTTTATAAGAGTCTTTCATATGTGTTTGAGTCCCTCCAAGGGATCTACTGAGTTGGGTCGCTATTCCTTGGGCATGATGTACAGCTTTGGAGATGGGTATACAGTGGAGTAGGAGCGTGCAAGTATACCTTTGGAAGAAATTTACTTTTCAATATCCTTTTGCATTTCTTTCTTTTGCGCTTGCTTTTACTCTTCGGGCTTATGGAGGGAGTCTCGTTCTGTAGGCCTTGTTTCTATCTAGGCCTTGTTTGCTATCTCTTCAAGGATACTGGTTACTCTTTTTTATTTACTTTCTGATAGATTATCCCATTATTGGTTCTACAATTTTCTTTATGGTTTTTTCATTGTGATGGTTATGTTGGCGATCTAGGTAAATGTCGCATTGGTCATGATTTGCTTATGACTGAGGTCCTCTTTATTCTTTATTTTGATAGATCGGTCTATGAAGCCTACTAAGTAGGTATTAGTTTTTGTTATCAGACTACACTTCTAAATCTTTTTGTGATGTAGATCTCGGTATAATCCAGCAGGGGGAACATAATCGTGTGGGACATGCCGGAGCCACTTCGAATATATATAAGTAGTTGGCGTTCTTGTTGAATAGTTCTCCTTCTAGTATATAGTTATCTTATTTTTTTTTCATGATGGCTACTTTGTAGTTTTATTGCATTGATGGTTGTACTTTTTTTTTACTATTCTGTATATAAATGCCCTACAACCACGATACCATCTTAGGAGTTACTTTCTGCTATCTATTTCTAAATCCTTCTTCTGTTTCTTCTCTTTATATTAATTTTTTTTCTTTCGTTGGTGCGGGGAATTGCCCCATCTCTTACTGCTCTGGGCTAGCATTAGGCTTATCTACAGGTGGAATGTAGACGACATCATAACTCAATTTTTGGGTCGTGACAGAGTGGTACTAGATCTCTAGGTTCACCGGTGTCTCCATATGTAAGAGAAAGGTGGTTGGTATTGTCCCATGGATTGGTAAATAGACATCAATATCCTATCTTAGGGAGGCTACAAGGATATTTTTAGATGGATAACTTTCTTTTGACTTTTTTTGTGCGAGGTTTGTATTGGTTTCTTGGAAATTTACCTTGGCTTCACTCATTCATAGATGGTTCATATATGTTATACATCTAAAGCTAATAATGCTCCATTGTCTCCAAAGAAAGATTTAATTAGGGGTTGAGGTAGATCCAGAACATGTGAGCGAGATAAAGCAAGATTTGCACAAACTGATCTCGCACCTACAAATCTACCTCTATGATAGATGATGACATTTTTTAATAAGGCACTAAGACAGTTAAGGCAGCGTATGAGCACCATGCTTGGTAGAGCACCAATTGATGAGGGTAAGACTTCATCACAGGGAGTGGCATAGGGTGGCCTACCTTCTCCTAGTTAATCTGATACCAGCGATAGTGACAGTTCATCCTCAAAAGCCTATTCCATAGGTGCTACAAGTTCATATTTAGCTTGTGGTTTTTGTTATGATTTTTGAGGATTGGGAAGATGCGTAATCATTTTATGCATATGGGGCCTCAAAGATTTTTTTTTTACTCCAGAAAGAATCCTTACGAGTTTATAGCACCGTGTGAGAAGAGGTTATTTACTTTGGTCAAGAGAGACAAGTGGAGTGGAATTTATATGGTATCAATTAGAGGGATAGCTAAGGATTTATGGAGAGTATACTGAGAGAGAAGATTGGGAAGGTGACATGGAGCTAGTTTGTAGATGCCTTTGTGGCTAACCATGTTCCACGAAGTCTTTAAGAGGAGCATATGACTCAGTTTGTTGGTTTTTAGTAGGGATCTATGACAATTATCAAGTATGAGGTCTGTTTTACTCATCTTTGGAAATATGGGACTACTATTCTACCGACAAAGAATGAGAAGGTTTGTCGCTTTATAGTTGGGTTGAGATTAGAGTTTCACATGGAGGTTTAGTTTTTGGTTTCTTAGGGTAGACCTTTTTTGCAGTATATGATCATTCACATTCAATGGAGAGGCTTTATCATTCGACCCAAGGAGGAGGCAATAAGAGATAGCACAACGAGGGCAATTTTATTTGATCTCTACCTTTTGGAAGATTGTATGGGAGGTGTAGACCTCAATAGCAGGGCTAACAGATGCATCATAGTAGACTATTTTAAGTGTCCTTACCATTTGATGATAGTGTTCAGAGTAGCCAACTTGTCATGGTGGCCAACTTACTTCAGCTATTGGTTCCGGTCGGGGTAGAGCATAGGGTTGTTTTGAGTATATAAATCTAGGCCAACTTATTAGATATTTTTTAGAAGTTCAGGCCATTTATCTAGGAGCACTAGCAGCAAGCCTCTTTGGGTAGTATTGCCACCAACTAGAGGTAGCCCTACAGTGACTTGAAGTGGTCCTTGTGGGGGACAGAGGCAGGAGCGAGGATAATACTATAAAGTTGTTGGGTTCTATAAGTTTTATATTGTACCTGATAGATCTCGAGCAAAGTCTTTAGATATAGTGGTCACAAGTATGTTCTCTATTTTTCACCAGCTATCCTTGGCACTATTTTACCCTATTTTTATATGTTCTTATGTGTCCTTGTATTTTACGACCCATATTGGTGTTATGTGTGAGCCTTTACCTATGCCTGTGAGTGTGGATACTCCCATAGGCAAACCTTTAGTGGTGGATAGGATTCAGTGAGCTTGTATTGTGACAATATAGGGGTTAGACACTTGGGTTGATCTTATAGATCTTGATATGATTTATTTTGATGTGATTCTAGGCATGGGTTAGTTATCCCCTCATTATGCGGTTATAGATTGTTTTTCCAAGATTGTTACCTTATTTGTGTCGGTATATCGCCTGTGGTGCGGCAGGGTCTTATAAGCCACTCCCCGGTGCCAGTGATTTCTAGTATGTAGGCAAGTAGACTTATTTTTAGGGGTTGTGTAGCTTACTTAGCATATGTTTATGATGTGAGTGTTTGTCCTCTTTCCCTGAGTTTGTGCCCGCTCTTAGAGTCTTCCTGTATGTTTTCTTGATGAGTTCCTTGTCCTCACACCCGAACATATTGTTGATTTTTCGATAAAGGTTGATCCAACCATTAGTACGATCTCAATTACACCTTATCATTTTATTCCGGCAGAGCTAAATGATCTCAGTATTTATCTTTAGGATTTGATTTTCAGAGGCTTTATCCGTCTTAGTCTTTCCCAGTAGGGTACTCTAGTGTTATTTATGAAAAACAAGTATGGGATTATGCGTATGTGCATTAATTAAAAGGAGTTGAATAAGGTTACTCTTAAGAAAAAGTTTCCTTTGCTGCATATTGATGATTCTTTATTCCAGCTTCAAGGTGCTACTGTGTTCTCAAAGATTGACTTGAGGTCAAGTAATCAGTAGTTCAGGATTCTGACTGAGGATATTCCAAATACTTGTTATTTGACCTGATATGGGGATTGTGAGTTCCTGGTTCATATTTGGGCTTACTAAAGCCCCGGCTACATCTATGGATCTGATTACTAGAGTTTTCAGACCACATCTAGATTCTTTTGTAATTTTCTTCATTGATGAAATTTTGATTTACTCCTAGAGTGGGGAGAATTTGAGGATTATACTCGAGACTTTAAGGACTGAGTCTCTATATGTGAAGTTCTCAAAGTGTGTTTTATGGTTAGACTCTGTAGCTTTTTTGGCATATGTTGTATCTTTTCCATGTACTAGTGTGGATGCAGTGAAGCTTTCAGTAGTTTGTGATAGGCCTCGTTTTACTACTCCCTCAAAGGTTCACATTTTTTGGGGTTAGCTGGCTATTATAGTCGATTTTTATAGGGATTTTCGTCCACAACATCTCCTATGACTAGATTAACCTGGAAGGATGTTTCTTTTCGGTGGTCTAGAGGAGAGTGATTCCAGTTTTTTGAGGCTCAAAGTGTTTCTCACTTCAGCACAGTTATTGTCGCTTCTAGTTGATGGCCAAATATTCACAGTTTACTATAATTCATTAAGTTTATTTATGGGGTATGTACTAATACAAAAAGCTTCCCGTATATTTACCCCTTCTACTCTATTATATCCCTCTCCCTAGCAGCGGCTCCTACCTAGTAGTAATATCTCAGCAATAGCCACCCAGCGTCAGAGGGTCCATTGAGGGATATAATCCCACATAAAAATCAAATTAGTGGTATAGTTTCCAGAGAAAAAATGTAAAAACTCAGTCTCAACCCATATATAATATCCTAGTGGAAAACTCAAGTCCAACCATGTAGGAAAATACAAATCTCAGTAAAAACCCAACAGTCACCATGTAGGCAATATCCAGAAATCACAGTGATAGTGAAAAAATAGAACAAAATAGTGTGAGGAAATAGCTCCATATTGCTCATGAACATAATTGTGAAGATATAAATATAAAAGAAATCAGTTCCTAGTTATTACTCTACAAAAATCAAATTACATTTTAAAACATTTAATGCATGCTACACAGAATCAATCATTAGGGTAAACTGGTCTAAGTTTGCTAACTAGAAACCATAGGAGGACAGCCAATCCCTAGCCAAGAGGTACACCCTCCCATAGCCCAATTACAGTCTCAAGCCATGAGTAATTTCCACAATTTCCCAGAAGGCGCCCGTTAAGGGTGCACATGCCCAATTACAAAGCTATCACATGCCCATATGGATCCAGCTAGTATTCCTAGCCCCGATTTGGAACTTTACCATACATATACAACACCAATACCAGTGTGAAAAAAGTAGATCGTAGCCTACATACATTTGGTGAGAACCTCTAAATTCATAATGGAAGAAGTTAGGAATCACGAATGAGATCGGGATTGTATGAATCAAGAAACCTATTCCATGGGTCTGGAGGAGTAGAACAAGACCCATATTTCTATAGAAATAGTGGGGTAGAAATCCAAACTAAAGATGGGTCTGTAAACCCTGATAGCTTGGAAAAGAGGAATGGTTTTACCAACACATAGAGCATATATCATACATCATATGGCATAAAATAGGGATCAAACTAACGAGAAAACAAAGTAACAAACCCGAAAAGTTTATGAACTTTATTATAATAGAGAAAATAAAGAATTACCCGATAGAAACGATCGTAGAATCTCAAGAACACAATTCCACAAATTAGAAATGTAGAATATTCAATAAATATGTTGATTTGAGCTTAAAAGTAGAGAGAACTTAGTGGAAGTTCTGAAAAAAATGATGAAAAATGCTGGAACTAGCCTTATATAGTCCCAGGCGTGCAGCACCATGATAACGCCTTCCCATCATGATCGCTCTGAGGGTGGTTCTAGGGTCACGAAGCAATAACATTTCCTTAGGAAAATTACGCTTAAGGTGAAAACCTTGACTTGGCGCGATTGTGTTCCATAAGCATGATTGCATCCCACAAGCATGATCATGTTGAGTACTGGTGCTGTAATTCCAAAAATAATCCAAAACAAGTACGAGACGAAAAGGAAGTTTGATTTTAACAATATATATATATAGAGAGAGAGAGAGAGAACTATTTATGTAACCAATATTTCAGGCTTAAAGAAATCAACAAAAAGGTTATTCAAATTTTTATAAGCTTACTATGGTCGATGAAGGTATAAATATAAGAATTCTAAACTCTAAAACTACCAAGAAACCAACCTACCAGTCTCAGCAAGCCACAAACGACGGAAGTTGAAAGAATGCTATAAATGCAAAAAAATCATGGGGATCACGAAATGGTCTCGAGGTCCATTACAATACTAGTTTTTATGAAAATTTTACAATACAGGTAAAACAAGCTTAGACCCTACAAGACTGACAAAATAAACATGCTGACTCTAAATTCTGACTCTATTCAATATCTATGATATATAGACTCTGCTCATTAACTCACTATGATGAAAGTTCACTCAAATCATTAAGAACATATAGTCTTTATAGAATATCACATCAACATATGCAATTTCAACAATAACCAACAAAAATTATGCCAAAAGTATAAGCTCAACATAGTACAAGGATTTAGGGATTTTTCTCAACATCAATTACTTTAAACTCAATTATAACTTTAGGCTATGGACACAAGGGTGGAAGGAAACCTTTTATGTGAGTCCCATATACCTAAACTAAATCCTTCGAACAGAATTCTTATAACGTCTCTCAATATCTTAAAGAACCTTAGGTTGGTAGGTGATAGAAGAATTAACATTTTTCCCATGTCTTGAAAGAACGAGAGAAATAATAGGTTTTGAATATTTATAATAACCTCAAGGAAAGCTAAAGAATGTAGTTTTTGTAGTAATATTACTGATAAATCATAAATGACCATGTAAAACTGATTTGGAAATTCATTATAGTGTAATACAAGTTGACCTGTGACTAGTGTAATGCATTCCACGACAAATAACTTTAGTCATCGTTCTAAGGTATTGTTAGTGGAATTTCGATATCATATCACGTGTCCTGATTCACATTTCACGACTCATGAACTGACTCATGATAGGGAAACCAGAATTGATGGATTTCTTGACTAGGATACCATGAGTCATAGTATGACTCATGGTTTCCATATCACGAGTTATGCTAAGACTATGGGAATATGCTAAGACACATGGGAACCTAGATAGAATTTTCATCCCTCTTCATATTGTACCATAAGTGATAGTATGGGTCGTTCAAGTTATTCCATGAGTCGTGATTCAATTTGTTGTCACCAGGAAATGTGCTATTAATTTTTCTAAGCTATTTATGTATTTTCTATGCTTGAACCAAGTGTGCGGTATTACAGTGCCTCGAGACCCAAGAAATGAGTTCAACTAAGCTAAAAATAACATTTAAGATCTAATGAACTCAAGTATATTTTGAATTCAAGCATTCTAACTTTGAATGTTGACCCATGTCAATCTTTAAACATAAACTTCAGATTATCTCATCTAAATATATAAACTCACACAAAAAAGTCCCAAAATCAAAACCAAGAGTCCTCATAGAAAACAAATCACATTCAAAAGCTGATGCGGCTGATAAAACTTTAATATGAGCTCAACTTCTATAGCAGCTGACTAAATTAAACCATATCAACTTTTAAACATTTCAAAAAAAAACTACGTATTTCTCATCTAACCACCTTGAAAATCATGTTACCTATCCCTTCAGACCATAAGTAGCATAAAGAAATTATGTGTAACACTTTAGAAAATATTATAGACCATATTAGACTAAATTCAATGAGTTAGCAAAATATTTTATTTTTTGAATTTCTCATTGAGGTTCTGGACGTCAACGTAGTTGACGAACTATGGTGAAAGTGCAAGAGAGGGAGTGAATTTCAAGTTTTCTTCCCTTAGTCCTTTGTCCTTCCATGAACCACTTTTATCTTGTTTTCATCTACACAGTTTTTATTCATATGTTCTTTTTGAAAAGCAATAATATCACATTTGAGTTCATCATAGGTGGATTGTATATATTCATACTCTCATTGACTAGAATCTTTGCATTTCATTGTGTAGGAATGCTTCTAAGAATTTTTGAGATTTGATCAGTCACTAGATAGACTTTGCATGCATCCTTGAGTTATCCTATAATTTTGCTAAATATTGCAATAATTTCCTCAATTAATTCTCCTTCCTGCATTTGAAATATTTGATTGCTATATACTTTTAGACTTATGATAGTTTGCTTGATTTTGTCTGTTACGTCATATGTTAGTTTAGTTTTTGCCACATTTCTTTGCAGTTTCATAAATACATATTTTTTTTCATATTCTTCACAACTTATGGAGTTATATAAGATATTCTTTGCTTTTGTGTTTGTCTAAATGAGCTCCATTTTTTCATTAGTGTAGCCTTGCAAAGATAGTATGAAATTGATTGTAGTTCCACCATTATTAATATTTTTATCGAAGGAATAGGAAAGTCACCTATTTTTATGACTTTTCAAGCCTTGACATCATAAAAGTTAATAAATATTTCTATCCTAACATTCAAATTAGAATAACATTTTCAACTAAAGTAGTGAAGTCTTGATCTAGAGGTTCATTCTCAAAAAAATGCCTGAAATATGTTGAGCCATGATCTTTTCTCATTTGATGTTATGCAATAAATGTGAGACCTTCCTCTATGACACCAATTGAATGTGTAAGCAGGGGAGTGGATTGCAAATTTTCTTCTCTTAGTGACTACCACACAGACTCCAATTGACTATAACAGTAGAGATATTATAAAAAAGTTACAATAAAATGTAAAACTGGAAATCGACACACAATATTTTTATAATGGTAGGATTCAATGTGAATATTTATCCAGTCCCTTATGGGTAGCAAAAGGGATCCACCAATACTTTGGTAATTTGGAATTTAAAAAACTTGCTAAGTTGAAATACTCAGTCCAAACTCTCTTTTCTTTTTCACTCATTTGTTTTAATGCTAGACCCTCACTAGTTTCTTTTCTCTCATCTTTTTTTTTCTTTACACATTAATATACTAAGTAATAGAATTTTTTGTTTAATTCAGGAAAGAATACAATGCTTTGGTTCAAAACTAGAATCATAGAGATATTTTTATGAGGTCAATCTTTATATAGTTGAAGAAGCTAGCAGTTTGAGGAGGTGGAGCTACCAAGGTATCTAATTATAGGAAAGAGTCAAGATGATAAACATTTTCCACGAATAAAGACAACACATCATTGATGATTTTTTCTCCAAAGAGGTTTTTGAATTTCCTTTGGCATGCTCGTTATATTGTTTTGAGACTTTCAATCAAGGTTTGAAATAACTTTTCTATTAACGGGAAATATGAAAAGAAACTTTTTGTATTTCTTCTTCAGATCAGCATCATTACTTAACGCACTGTAGTAACATCTTCAAATTCACAATGCTTTCTGTTTCCTATTTCAATATGAACAAGTCTTTGCAAGTGAAGTCTTGCTAGGTAGATTTATCTCAGTTAACTATGTATGTTTTTTGATTTTCCAACAGTTTTTGCAGATGTTGTTGCCATTCGTTAAAATTAAAACACTAATAATCTTCCTTTTTTGATATATGATAATATATAAGTTATAGTGTTCAAATTTCTTTTAACTTAATGAAAGGTGCTTCTCTTGGATCTATGACAACACATAAGATATAGTACTTAATTTCCCTACGAAGTAAAGAGGGGCTCTTCCCTTGGATCATTTGCTCCCCTGCAGAGTTGCATAGTTGACTAGATAGACTTTTTGTTTCCTCTTGTAAAATATTTTCTCCTCCTTCATAATTGACTAAATTTATATATGTATTGCGTCTTGCAAATCATTTTCTCTTCCTACATAGTTGACTCGATAGATATGTGTTGTATCTCCACCTTTGACATCAATCAAAAAAGAGAAACTAAAATAAATATAAAACAAAATTATAATAACATTCCATCATAAATCACAAAAAACCATAATTTTAAGATATTCATCATAGAAAGAGAACAAAGTTTTAACCATCCTTTACTAAACAACACAAGGAAAGCATCCACCAAAAAACAACACAGGAAAAGCACCCAAAAAAACACAAAAATCATTTAGTCCATAGTATGTCCATGAATAATATATACAATTTATTTTGGCCTCCTTCAGGATGTTGCATTCAAATGCATATGCAAGTTTACGCGGTCTTACAAGTAATATAGTTACTCTTGCGAGCAGTATGTTGAACCCATAGGGACTTGTCAATTAACTATTTATTAAATTAAAATAATTCTAATTATTTATTCAAGAGGTAATTTCAAAATTATTATTGTGAATTAATTAAACTAAAAACAAGAAAACTAATTAATGAAGAATTAAACTAGAGAAGAGTAAATTTTTTATGTATTCAATGAATGAATCGCATTAGGATTATGAATTTTCTAGAAATCGTATTTAATTAATTTAATTAATTTGCCTTATTCCTGATTGTTGATTTCAGGATTTAACCTATGAATTTTTGGCTTTCTTCCTCTAGTTGTCTATCCTTACTAACCTCACAATTACACCATTGAGTAGAAATGTGAGGACTACCCCGGATGCATTATAATATTCTTCCCATAACAAACCAAGCGAGACAGTTAGGTACATCTCTTTCCTAGCCGTAAATCACCCTTTACTATCAATCTGGATACAACCCCTATGTACTTTTTGCTCCATATGTTCCTCATTCTACCCCTCTGATTCTATCTCGGTTCACTTTCAGAATTACACGTTTATTTTAATCGTTGCAATGCATTAAAATTCTAAGCACGGAAACATAAAACAATTATATGATAAATTTTTTTGCAAAATAAATTAAATATAAGTAAAAAATTATCTTTATAACTTCACCACAAACATAGAACGAGAAGTTTTAGTTCCACATAGACTTGAAATAATCACAACAAATCATTCAACAAAACGTAAAAGTAATTTAATAAAGGAGAATAAAAGAATATATAATTATTTTCCAACCTTTATAGCGGCTCCTATCTTTTTCCTTAGATTAAAAGCTATGTTCTAAAATATTATGTACCGTCTTTCTTAATTATTGTGCAAAATAAAATATTTATAGATGTAGAAAATAACCCTAAACAAAAAAAATTGAGTCCAAAATAGACTCAGAGAATAAAATATGGACGGAAGGAAAATCCTCGCGACTAGAAAAAAAATTAATCCCGTGTCGCGTGGCTTATTTAAGCTACGAACCAGTACCCACTTGGAATTCACTCGCACCACGCGTCAATTTAAAGATTCTGGGAGATCAATTCAAATTCAACCTAACATCTCACAATTTGCAACTTTGCAAGTCTTTTCAATTTTTATTATTTTAATAATTTTAATTCATTAAGATGCCTGCTTTAGTTTTTCTTCTGCAATCTCTCATTTTTAATTTGTTTTTGCTCTAAACTTTTTATTTTTTCACTAAAATATTTTTACTTAATAAAATATAATATTAGCATAATATAAAATAGTTAATACTCAAAAGACAAATAAAAATACTACGATGTGGGTAAATAATGATTAAATATGTGTAATTTTTGACCTAACCACCCCACACTTAAATTTTTACTTGTCCTCGAGCAAACATTAAAGCTCATATCACTAAATCAAACTATAAAACCCACCACTTCCATTGATACAAGCTATTAGTTCATATAAACTTTATAAAAACAAATATACTTTTTCAATTCTTGTGCAAGATATAAAAAAAAATTCAAACCTCCTAACCTCAAAGACGGACTTTAACTCATAAATTTTAAGCTTTCTTGCCTATTCTTGTCAAAGAAAGCTAATAAGATCACCTATCTATAATGAAACAAGTGCCCTCACAAGAAAAAATAGTTTGCATATTCAAATCAAAGATTCAAATATTGAAGCATAACTCACACACTCACAAAGATTTCACATGTATGTACAAAGTACCGTAGGCTTGCCCATTATGTACATCTCCACTAATTAAGCATGTACGAATAGAATCAAATATGACTTTAACGGGCTGTACTATTTTTTATGGTTAGGAAAACTATATGATACTGATTAGTACTTTCCTAAGCACTTTGCACTTTTTAACTTCATCGCCCATCATTTTCTTCACTCTATTTTTTCATCATATCAAGAATGTTTCAGTCATTCTTTTTACAAAATATTTTTTCTTCATCTAACATTCTCTCATAGCAGTCTTTTTCATCACCAACAACTTTTATTGGTCACCTTTTACACTTGACCATATCTTTCTTCAGATTTAACAATTCTAACATAGGCTATTCTACAAAGTTAAAGGAAACGGGGTGAAAAGATCAGGGAGTCAACAAAAAAAGTCAAGTGAAAATTATGGCTACCAAAGAAAATGCTAAAGGATTTAACTAGTGATATAACATCTGGAAAGGCCAAATATCACCAAATAACATGCAGTACAAGTTCTAGAATAAGATGCAATACATGGAATATGCAACAAATATCACCTCATATGCCACAAGTTTCAATCAAGAATGATAAATTTTACTTCTAAGATAGACATGGTCATAGTTATAAAAATAATAGAAAATGTTATACAGAGTTTGCATCATGCACCCAGGTGTCAAAAAATCTTTATTTTATTGATAACAGATACTCATTGGAATATATTATTAAAGTTCAGGCTTGACTTACTTGTACCAAACAGTCAAAATGGTATTTATTTTCTAACCAAAATAAAAATAAAAATAATTAAAAAAATACTCCTAATAAGAAAAATTTATTACTAAAAATGATACTCGGTTCAAAGGGTTCTCCCTTAAAAAAAACTGAAAAGAAAAATCAAGAGATGAATGAAGTATGTTTTACTAAAACCTAAAACCAACAAACTATTATAATCTAAGGAACAAAATAAAAGTCTTTTTGTATTTTTTGGACTTTTTCAATTTTGTAAGTATGAAACTAAAAAAATTAAACAAATTAATAAAATAAAGTCATATAGATACTTTAACCAAAAAAATATAGGAAGATATCTCACCACACACTTAATATCATGTTTTGTCCTCAAAGAAATAAAAATGAAACGAGGGTTAAAGATACTCCTTGAGGCCTATAGAACCTAGCTAACAACATGTTTGTTATGTTATCATCTAGGGCTACACGCACCCCATACATATGCTCAAAACAATCTTCTTAGTCTCAAGTTCCGATACTCGAACTTCAACTAACCTGTAAAATCAAAAATAAAATAAAAACAAAAAGTGACTCTATAAAAGAAAATAAAAAATAAGATGTCTACATTACTTGTTGTATTGCGACATGCCCATCAACTTTTTTCTCCCCCTTAAACTTATGAATTTTACCCCTAACTTATTTTCTAGTTTTCTTTCATGCTCTAAGGACGGTGGTACAAATATAAAGAAACCAAGTAATGAATGACGCATATTATATTTCTTGGCCCTTAAGTGAGGAATGTAATTTTTTATTCGGGCATAAAAAATTCATGAATATAGACATCTTATACCCTTTCCTCAGATTCTTCTATAGGCTTGGATGGTTTGACTAATACCTCATTATCTAAACACAATTTAGAAAAATGATTGGAATGAGATCAAATGTTCCCTAACTCGTGAATTGTATTACTACTTATATCCTCACATAACTTTGATGTACTCTCCTGTATAATGGAATATCAAATAAAAGTATGATCTTGAAAGACGGATGTCGAACCCACAAGGAATTGTCAATTAACTATTTAATAAATTAAACAAATTGTAATTATCGTAATGGTCCTCGAGGCCATTTCCGTGATTCTTGAGATTTTTTGTGTTTAGAGTGTTCTTGTAATTAAACCAAGTGTTTGTAACTTGCTGGGAACAAAAGGTTGGGTCCCTACCAATTGTTATAGTGTAATGACCCTCATGGTCATTTATAATAAATACGTAACGTTTTGCATTTTAGAACATTCTGAAAGTTACCCCAAGTCATTTATGACTTACTAGGATCAGTAGTTCGGATCCTTGGCGGCTCGGTTGAGAAATATCTCAAATTGCATGTTTTAGAGCCCAAAACTAAGTACTCGTTGACCAAAGTCAACTTTTCTTCAAGACTAGCTTGGAATTAAATTTTGATAAATCCATTAGCTCCAAAATTCCAAACAAAGTTAGGATTGACCTTAAGTTTGTGTTTTGGAGTTTTCGTTTGCAATTTATGTCAATTTGTGGGTTTTAGTTAAGTTTAAGGCCTAAAGTGGAGCTTGGGTGGTGTTTTGGTGTTCGGATTGTCAGATCGGAATTCTGACTCTTCCATCAACTTTAGAATGTTGATTTTAGGATAATGGAGGTGTTGGTTCGTTTACTGGACTTGTCGTTGCATTTTTTAGGTGTTGGTGGAAATTTCATGGATTTAAGCCTAAGAGTTGACTTGGTCAACATTTTTCTGAAAAAACCTTGGATTTCATTTTCATCTGCACTATTGAGTCCAAAATATTTTTTTGGGTGTGCCTGCATAGTTTATTTACCTAAATTGGACTCTATATGCATTTTGAGTGGTAGTTCAGAGCATTTTCCTTATCCTAAAGCAGCTATGAAAACTTGCAACTGGTGCAGGATAATTTCTCTTCGCATTCAAGATAATGTATCACGTGATCACATTTCAATGATTCACTGTGATTTTTGATCGTGAGGCTTTCTTAGGCAATTGTGATGAAGCACTGTCCAATAACCCTATGCGATCGCATAGTATGTACGTGATTGCGATGAACTTTTTCTAATACTCCACACAATCGCATAGTAATGTCATGCAATCACGATGAATAAAATACATGTTAGTTATATAAAACCCTTGCATGACCCAAACTTATTATTTCAGCAAAAACTTTATGTTTCCTCTGATTTTTTAGTGAAAAAACCCCTCCCAAACATCATTCAAAGGTTGATAAAATTTCCCTCATTGCTGCTCTTCGACTCCTACATGTTTTAGATAAATTCTTATTTGTTTTAATTCTTAAATTTCTTGGTTTCATCCATTAATGGCCCAATTGATGAATTTGTATATTATTGTGTAATTCTTCATTTCATGAGTATATTTTGCTTCTAGTATCGTTAATACTTCAAAAATCCAATGTTTAATCCATAAAAATTGCATCTTTCACCCTATTATAATCAAATCTGTCCGGGGTATTTTGGAGCCCTTCCCCCACTCAAATTGTACTTAATATTGGAGTACAGGTTCCTAGTAATGTTAGGAACCCCTTGGTGAAGTTTTTTTTTAGTTCCGACAAGCGAGACCTGAAAGCCCAATTTTATGCTAAATCTAGAACTTAGCATAAATTATATCGTTAGACTCGTATTGACATTTAGAATACTTTGATGCAACTTTTAGATCCTTTTGAGATTGTATGACATCAATCGGAGTACTATTCTTGAACTTGCAGTGCTTCATCATTGGACGACAGATAGGCTCCGTGGGGCTATCTCTGGGCTAACAGCTTTAATAATTGTACTAAATAGCATCTGTGGGTTGGTGGTTATAGTGATCCTGTACTGTTACTTCGTCCTTTTCCTTTTTGATTTAGATTTTGGCATCCAATATATATATGGTTCCTGTGACTTGGAACTTGTCCAATGATCTGTGCAGGGCATAAGAAATTTTATTATATGATAACATGTTTATATATACTTGTTGTTGTGTTTTGCATTCATGACACGAAAAGTTGGGCCTATGGCTCTAATGAGAGTGCATTGGGCCTGGGTCAGTATCACCACCTGAGTTGTGAGCCATGATGGCTAGAGACAGATTCTAGTAATAAAGATGGATAATTACATAAATCAATAAATGGTAATATATTAATAATAATATAAGTAATAACCTGTTTTACTATTTTAGACTCAACATTGTATCGAGCACTCGGTAATACTATTTTTACTTATTTTAGTCTAGGTTTTACATCCTGTCACTGAGAATATCATTTGACTAATAAATTCTAGGACATAAGCCCGACTTCATTTGGTAGTGGGTACATTGCTAGTACTTTAGTCTATCATCGCACGATAGTGAGTTCATTTTTTTATACTTGTCGCACTATTGATTATGGAAACTTTCTTTGACACTTGTTGTACTATTAATTATGGAAACTTTATGATACCCGATTTATTGAGGATATTGGTGATATAGTTATATTGAGGCATTTTACACCATGACTTGCTGATTACGTCTTGATGATATTATTGATATGAGGCACCAATTCCTAACTATGAGACCTTTGAGGCCCTGTGACTTGGGATGTGAGGTTATGGCAACGTTAGAGATAGTACGTGGTGACATACCTCCATTGACCTTGCCTCCGGGCTTTCGAAGCCTTCTGAGTACGGGTTGCTTCGGCAGCTTGTACTCATACTACGCTTGCACATGTGCAGATCCGTGTATTGGTGTACGGCTGTGATTACAGATCAATGTTCATTCATATTG
>JBDJHY010382836.1:0-18326 GCA_039654485.1 Withania somnifera | reverse complement strand
GCCCAAACAAAATCACACCAATAAGCAACATCATGGAACAACCAAGCCTTTTGCAATATTAATATAAGGAAGACACCTCAAATATGCAATGAATCTTTCAGTTATTTCTGCATTTTTTGTACTTTAGTTTTTATAATTTCTTGTATTTTCGAACTTTAATGTAGCGTCCTTGATTTATTTATGACACATCACGATCGATGGTTTAATTCTCTGATTGTTTGTTTGGTTGTTATGTTTGTTTCCCTGTTTTGAAGCCTTAATTTTGATATCATTGATTATGGTCAACATTCTTTAAGAAAAAACTCGTATCAAATTTAACAGTTCCATTAGCTCTGGAACGCGGATTTTGGTCTAGATAAACCCTTGGTTTGGGTCGAGGAGCTTTTGATGTAATTTTATCTCGTTTGATAAGATAATAGTTAGTCGAAAGCTAAAAATTCGACTCTAGTAACATTTGATTAAGATGATATAATTTAGGTGTTTTAATGATTCCGTTAGTTCTAAAATGTGTTCTACAACTGGTTTGTACTATTGATTTGTGTTTGGGGGTTCCAGTTAAGTTTTGAGCCCTCGTTCAGAGTTTAAAGTTTTGACCATCAAGTTCTAATGGCACTACCTGAAGTTAATTATCTTTTTTTGTTACTTGGATGGTTTCATTAGATCGTATAAAAAATTTTAAACCATACAAAAGAATAGTTGCATTTCGTAGCCGTATGAGGAAGTTATGGCCTTTTTGGTGAAATTTAGCCTTGTTGGTACTTAACCGATGCAAAAGATGGGTGGCACCTGAGGACCCAAAGATACAAAAATGGACCTACAGGTGCGAAAAGTTTTCAAGTGTGAAGTTGTGGTCCTTCGGTGCTAAGATCTCAGAGTATTTAAAACTCAAACTACATTCTTTCACTAAAAATTAATTTTTGGGAGCTTTGGTTGGAGCGATTTTTATTGTGTTTTTCTCATATTTTCAGTGGCTACGTATTTATGAACTTGTTTTGATCTTTTCCTAAGCTTAACCATTTGGTTTTCTTGATTCTTAGTCACAAGTTGTGATGGAAAAACCTAATCTAGGCCCCCTTTTCCTCATTTGTAAATTTTGAGCTTGGATCTTCATGGGGTTTTATCATTAAGCAAAAAAAGTATTGTAGGTCATGAATTATCATTCTTCCATCATTATTTGGTAAGTTTTCACTCCAATTTCATTAGTTTCATTCCCAAATTCTCAAATTTCTTCAACTTTGTCCACTTTTATAATATTTGATTCTAACTTTTTCTTAGCTCTACTTTAGCCTAAACTTTGGGTATGAGTTTCCTATAAAGTGGAGAATATTTTAATACCTTTTTTCAAAGTTTTAGATTTATGGTCTCATGGTCCCATTTTGACTCAAATTTTGACCTCAACTAGAATCCTAGCTTTATGGGTATCCATGGATTTTTTTAATGTATAGATTATTATTTTGCCAGTTTTATGATTATTCGTCATCATTGGAGAAGTTTTGGAGAAGTTGGAGATGTTCAGGAAACTTCCTTTTGGTATTTGCAAGCTTATATTCGGATGATAGATAGGCTATAGATTACAGACCTTAGATAGCGCTTTTATTTGGAATAGTACTAATTAGCATCTCTGGGTTGGAAAATCATAGGGTTGGTACCCTTTACCCTCTCCTCTTCTTAGCTTATACTTTCGTGTTGCATTTGTGATTGTAGATTTTTGGGGTCTTTATTGCCTCTGGAATATAGATGGTGGAATTATTGGTAATGTTCATGAGTCTCGGATTTGGATGCTTGTTAATTATGTGTTGTAGTGATTCCACTCTTGTGTTGGGCTGGTAGGACCTTCTATGTCTATTTGTTGTGATTGTGCATGTCATCATCATGAAATGTGTATTTTTATGCATTGGTTTCTACTATGTTATGGCCAAAGGCCCAAGATCGTTAGTTTTGAAACCTTACATGGCCTTGAGGGCCCATTTTCGGATATTGATGAATGACAATACTATGAGATTTTGATAGAGAAAGTTCATCACAAAGATTTTGATATTACTTGGTAATACTGATATAAAATTGGTTTTTAAAAATGTATTCTTTATTTAAAAGGGTTTTTTCATAGTTTTGTTAAATAACTTTAGACCCTGTTGTCGATTGGGAACCCGATACTCCTATTTTTCTAACTTGTTTTAGTCCATTCCTTAAAATCTAGCACCACATACTATGACCTTATTAGCATTTATAGTTTCTATTTGATATAGGATGCTGAGTATTAACCATTACTTGATTTTAGACCGCATGACGCCCGAGCAAGGATATTGAGATTTAACTAATTTTAGACCCGATGATGCATGGGCACATGCATTGAGACATGAGATATGACAGTTATAAGATTTTGATTATGAGATTATAATATAGTATATGCAGAGGCCCCCCATGGGCCCTGTCTATCCAGGTTGTAGCTGATAGATGAGTGTCTGTCGATGATTCTCGTGGGTCCCAACTTCATGAGCCACAGAGTCAGAAGAGGGTACATATAGTATTGATACACTTAGTACCATTGCATCATGTCTGTGTTACTTTCCACACTTGTTTTATTAGATGTACCTTCTGCAGTATGGGATGCCAGCGGTGAGCTTGACTTGTTTGTAATTTCGATAGTATAGGACGCCAACGAGTTATATCTTCTTATTTGTTTCTTTTTGTATTTATTAGAATTGTTATTTCATATCCTCTTACTCATGAATTTATTTGGAGGTTATTTTAGACTGACCTTCCATAGTTAATTCTGTTTGTATGTGGGTTTCTAGTTGATTAGCCTTCTTCTCTTATCCTTTATTCATGTTACTCATTGACCGCCCTTCTCTAGTCTATTTACCTTATTATCTGTTGGAAGGACTCAAGTATGTCTTTTATTCTTTATTATGCTCTTTATCATTGTTGTTAGCTAGCTTCATTAATTATTACTTTGTTACTTCAATTTAATCTATATCAAGCCTTGTTTATATTTATTCTCCTTGACTTCTGTTAATTATTTTATTTTTTATTTATTTTTTATTTCTTATATGGGTTAGTTGGCCGATGATACCTATTGGGTACTCAATTAATTTGGAAATTTGGTACTCATACTCACTCTACATCTTTTTGGTGAAGATCTTAGTATGAGTGAGCGACGAGATTTTTGAGGTTCATGCTGCTAACTGGATTCTAAGGTGTAGAGTGATCTTCAATGTTCGAGATTCACTTTATCATTTCTTTTAGATAATTTATTTCTTATATTGTATTCCAATAGAAAATAAAGTATTTATTTCAGATAGTTGATTCTTTTCTAAGTGGTCATGTACTAGAATACCAAGTTTTGGGGATTCTTTTCAGTATATAAGATTTCGACGTGTACTTTCCTTATTAGTGTATTTATCTTCCACTTTTACTTGTGTCACGTCCCAATTTCTCGGATCATAATGGCACCTACAATACCACCAGTAGTAGAAACAACCTGTAGTCCGAAGCCGAAGTAGAGGACTACTACATCAAAAAATCGAATCACAATTTTAATAAATGATATAAAAAGGACGCGAAAGTATAAGGAATCAAAAATGGCCAAAACCTAATATCAATGTAATACAAAACCTTTAAGTACAAAACAAGGAATCAAATGTCTAATACAAATGTATCTTTGAAAATACATGGAGATCAAAATCAATATTGAAGAGAGGCAGAAAAAGCTGGATGCCAAGCTTACCCAGAGTCTCTGAAAATCAATAGAATATGCACGAATAGTGATCTATGAATCAAGGTCGAGCCCTTGTACTTGGATCTACATATGGGCAAGTGTAGTATTAGTATAAGCTGCCGAAGCAATGCGTACCCTGTAGGCTTCGAGGGCCCACTAGGAACATATTAATAAAAGCAGTAAATAATGAAAGACAATAAATAGGGTCACAAAATCAAATAGTACATCCTGAAGCTAGCACTCAAGTAGGGATCAAGAGACAAGTAGAAAATGTATAGCTAGCTAATCACATAATAGGATTTGATGCAAAGAAGGAAAATGTATCCAGAATTCATACAACAGTATATGTGAATAATAACAACAATAATCAGGAGTCAAAAGAAGACAGGAAAAGAACATGGAAGGTATACTGGTAACCTCAAGTATAATAGGAAAGAATGATAAGTACAACACACAACAACCTATATAAGTAGTAAGTCTCAAAAGTAAAACTACCGTAACTAAGCAATAAAGCAACAATATATTAAATATAGAATTCACGCTCACCGTAGGCCTTACATCTCATCTAGGGTACACTGAAGAAGACAAATGCAGAAAAGTAAATACAATCAAATGAAGTAACTAGTACTGTGTAGGATTCTCCTCCAGTACCTATAGGCCCAACAGGCAGAATCCATGGACGACGTATAATCTCTAACATCATCATAACTTCATATCCTAAATCACAAAGACTCAAGGGTCTCATAGTCTTGCAACCAATGTCTCATAATCAATAATATCATCAAGCTGTACTTGGCAAGTCATGGCGTACAATGCCTCAATATAAAAATATAACCAATATCATCAAAGATCAGGTATCAGCAGGTCTCCACAACCAATAAGTTTGATAAGTTTCCAAAAAGTTATACTCACTGCCGTACCAGGACAAAATCAAGTGCTAGCAGCTGTACTCACTGCTGAACGGAGTCAGTCTCAAGTCCTAGCATTATATAGTCAAATGATAATTCCCGAAGCCAGGATGTAAAGCCTAGAAAAAAACAAGTAAAAGTAGTATTATCGGGTGCTTGATACAATGCTGAGTCTGGGCAAACCCTAAGTCACAGGTACCATATAATACCGGATGCCTAAATATGTAAAAAATGAGGAAATGGACAAAAGAGCGGTGCAGGATTACTATAACCACCTAGCTACCTAACCCACATATGCTATATGTTAAAATTATTAAATCTATAAGCCAGAGATAGCCCCACGGAGCCTAACTTTCATCCGACGATAAAGTACGACAAGCTCACAAATATTACTCCAACTCATATCCAATGAAATCCAATTCCTCTAATATTTGTGAAATAGCATTCCACATGTCAATACGAGTTTAACGATATAAATTGTACTAAGTTACGAACTATGCCTAAAATCGAGCCTAAAATCGTCTTGTAGTACCCGCTTTTCGAAAATAAAATAAACTTCCCCATGGGGTTTCCAACGTTACTAAGAACCCGTGCTATAAAATTGAGCACAATTTGAGTGCGGGAAGGGCTCCAAGTCAGCCCGAACAAATTTGACTACAACGGGGCCAAATATGCAATTTTTATGTAATTAAACATTGGAATTCAATGAATTAACGATACTACCAGACGAATTTAATTAAGGAACAAAGAATTATGCAACAATATGTGAGTTATGTTATGAGTTCATCAACTTCAACACTTGGGGAAATTAGAGGAGGAAACTAAGAATTTTAAGGATCAAAACGAAGAAAAAAGTTACCTATATTGCGTGGAAATCAAAGGGTAACACTTGGAGATTTTTCTTAGCCTTGGATTGAGGTTTAGAATGAATTTTTTGCATAGGAATGGGGTAAAATGTAAAGTTTTTGGTGAATAAAAGATCGGAGGGTCGTGCAAGGATTTTGTAAAACTACCAGGTAATTAATGCATCACGATTGTATCATCAAGGGTTGGATCGCGTAGGGTACTGTTAATGGGCATCGCATGAATATGCTACTCGATCGTACAGAACAACTGGAAAAGACTTCATCGCGATCGCTTGCATATACTTCGCGATTGCAAAATGTACTGGATAACTAAATCGCGATCGCATGGATTGGCTCTGTGATCATGATGAAGGAGCCACCTGCACCAATTGCAGGTTTTGACAGAAGAATCAAAATGAAGGAAATGTTCCAAATTACTACTCAAAATACATTCGGATTCCAATTTATGCAAATAAACTATCCACGCGTATCCAAAATGATATTTCGGACTCAATGCCACAGTTGAAATCAAAATCTAAGGTCATTTTGTGGAAATGTTGACCAAGTCGACCCTTAGTCTTAAAGTCATAAAATTTCCCACCAATACCTAAAAGATGCAACGACAAGTCGGGGAAACAAACCAATACCCCCACTAGTCTAAAATCACTATTTCGGAGTTGATAGAAGCGTCAGAATTTTGATCCGACACTCTGAAAACCAAAATACCACCCAAGTATAAATTAGGTCTTAAACTTAAACTAAAATTCACAAATGAGCATAAATTGCAAAAGAAAACACCGAAATACAAACTTAAGGTCAAGTTTGATTTTATAGGACATGCCGGAGCTAACAGAACTGTTTAAATTTAATTCCAAGCTCGTCTTGAAGGAGAGTTGACTTTGGTCAATGAGTATTTAGTTTTTAGGATCTAAAATAGGCAAGTTGATATATTTCTCAACTGAACCTCTAGGAATCCGAACTATCAGTCCCAGCAAGTCATAAATAACTTAGACAACTTTTGAAATGCTCTAAAATGTAAAATATTGTATATTTATAATAAATGACCGTGAGGGTCATTATAACTTTTTGATTCCTCTTTATTTTCTTGTTGGATTGTTCACCTGCATTAGGTTATAGGTTTCCTCATGATTTGAGAAATCGGGTCATGACAAATTAGTATCAGAGCTCTAGGTTCATTGGTATCCTTGGTATATGAGCTAGTGTCTAGTAGAATCCTATGGATCGGGTACGATGACATCCTATCCTATCTTCGAGAGGCTATTTTCATATAAAGAGTTGCATCTTAGTTGGTCTCGTGAAAGCTTCTTTGTTCTTATTCACTATTTTATTAATAACATATAACAATCTTCGGTAGCAGTAGAAAATAGAGAGTTTGCCGCACCTCCAGTTAGGACCTTAGTTGGAAGTTGGTCTAGAGGTTGATTATAGTGTTGAGGAAGTGCCCATACTATGACTCTGTGAGAGCTGCTACATCTATTAAAGCTTTATAGGTTCAGCTCGAGCCTATTCTAGTTCAACAGCCACCTAGGGTCTAGAGACAAGCTTATGTTACTTTGAGGCAGTACTAGTAGGGTTTATTTCTATGCCAGTTCTTTAAGATATACTTTTTAGGGTTTTAAGGTCGGTGAGTGGTTTATTGCAAGCATGGATATCACCTGATGTTTGATGTACTTCTGAGGTGAAGTGTGAGTTTAGAAGTGTGTTACATAGTCCTTGTCTATTCCAGAATATGAGGCTAGATTCCATAAGTTGATTGGGTGTACTTCTATGGTTTTTTTCTGATTATGAGAGGACCCAAGGGTTTTTTGATGGTTAGATTTTGCCAATTCATCCAACATTAAGCCTTTGGTAATAGCGAGAGATTCTTTTACACAGGTTGATGGCCACACGAGGTTCATGGAGAGTTTATGTTAGGAGGTATATGGAAACATAAGGATGGATTAGATGGTGTTATATCAAGAGGTAGGGTTCAACCCATTGAGCTAGTTCAGTTAGCTATATAGATTTCAAATAGGGTTTACATGGTCTTGGTGAGCAGAGTGTTGGTCAGATCATGAGTGGTACTTCTTCTAGAGAAATGACCCATGGTGGACGTATGGTATTACCTATATCATATCATTACAATTGACCATATGAACCAGGTTACATGTGTGGGGTTATAGGTCACAATTATATAGATTTCCCTCAGCATAAACTTGTTCATCCAGTTTAGAGTTCTCTTAAGGTTGTATCACCATCAGTCAGAGGTGGTGATCAACATTGTGGGTAAGGAAGTCAGGGTGTGTATTTGTATGGTAGTGGTTGTTTTGGTCAACTTTGTGTTCTTTCGGTTAGAGTAGTGGCATAGGCTTTAGTCGTTGCGATTTCAGGTTTGATTTTTTGGTTAATTATTGGCTAGACCTAGATTTATTTGCCTTTTATATTTGATGCTCCTTTATATCTATTTATTTGTTCCTTAACTTATTAAGTTTGGGATTTTATGTGGCCTTAGTTGGTTTTTATTCTTACGTGTTCCTATATTCTACGTAGTTATCTTGCTTTATGATGAGATTATATTTTGAGCTGCTATTGATTGTTATTATTTTCTTCTACCCTAGTAATTGATCTCTTAATATTAGACTTCGATGTTAGATCCTAGTTGGTAGCTATTGAGGAGCTTTATTCTTAGGTTGTGTTTTTTTTATAGTTGGGTCGATTATAGTGGTCTGGTCATGGTAAGGTTATCTTCTCTTCATATGATCTTTAAGTATCGTGCTATATCCTTACCTTAAATATGCTTGCCCTACTTATATACGAGTTATAGGGTTCTTTATCCATGCATCATTTGGAGCTCCTCCAGCTTCTGGGCTGGGAGATTAGTTCTATGAAATTGTTGGGCTTATTTAGTTCTTTTCATGATGTTAGTTTTGATGCTTTGTCCCTTGTTTGGTTTTTATGTTAGTAGGTTATAGTTGAGTTGTCCTGACAGACCTACTTGGCATTCTATTTGAGAGATATTTTGGTCTTTAGGTTATTGTTATAGATTTGGGCACCAGTCCTGCATTTGTTTCCCCTTGTCGTCTAATTTTGTTGAGTTGAGAGAATTCAAGGGTCAATGTTGGAGTTTGTTGAGTCGTTTCATAAAATAGTGGTGATTCTATGCATAAATATTTTTATGTAGATGATTTTTTAATAGTGGTCGAGGGCGTCGATCCCAGTGTTGAATATTTTAGAATTTTGGTCTCTTAGTGATCTTGTTTATTCGTCCTAGAGTCAGTTATTATGTCATCATCAGTTTGGGGTAGTGCCTTTGGTTTTTTCTTCAATGTGGGCTAGAAAATAAGCAGAGAAGTTAATTTCTTTGTTTCGATATATCACAGTACCTTAGTGGAAGAATGGTTAGTATTGTGGGGTTTGAGGAGTGTTATGGATTGGATTGGATCTATTTTTCCGTATGAGGTTTGTGAATAAAATTACTCAATATTGTGGTTTGTGACAGTTTATTAGTGTGCTCTCCTTATCTTAAAATATCATCTTCTTGTGATTAGGTAATCTCATTATGTCTTTGAGTTATGTTGGTTCTTCGATTCGGGTATTGACTCTGTTAGGGATTCATATTTCTTTAATCTGTTATGGTACCTTTAGTTTGGTATTCTGTTTATCTTGCCAAGAGAGGAATGAGTATATTGCGAAAAGGATTCACCTTTCTTTTTAGCTTATGATTTATTTCTGGTTTAGGAGGTTGTGATTTGAGGTAGCAAAAAGAGTTAGTATCGATATTTCTTTCAGTGTTAAACAACTCATGTATTATAATATTCCATATTTCTCCATCCAGTTGGTTTGGTCATTATTTTGATTATAAGGCAGATAGAAGTTGGTTATGAGTTACAATACCGATGTTGGTCTAGTGATTTCAAAATCTATCCCACAAACCCACATCTTGGTAGTGTTGGATGTACCCTCCCTACCGTGGATAGACTTTTGTGTTGGGGATTGACATGGATGTAGACTTGAGTATGATGTCTTTACCTTAGCCTATTCCTCTTAGAATCCTATCCACGAATCCTCTTAGAATATTATCCACGAATCCACTATTCAGTTGAATCAGATGTATTCTTCCTACTGAGGGTGGAATTGTGTATTAGGGACTGAGATGAGTGATTTGGACTCCTTTTTCGAGCCTATTGTACAACAAGTAGGATCTTCCCATGAGTTGTAAGTTGACTCGACTAGGGAGGCCTACAGTCTGTATATGACATAACACAATATTTTTACCTATTCCACATTAGAGTTTCGATTAATATGCATTGGGGTCTACAATAAATATTAGCGAGACCGAGTTACTTAAGTCTATGTAGCAAGTTTTCCATTAATCTTAGAGGAGATGCTATTTTTGGTTTGTTATTAGATAATTGATGGGTTGCTAGTTTTGGTTTCCATTGACTAATTGAGTTAGTTTTGTGCTCCTACTAGTTTAGTTTCCTTTATGCTGGCCGAGTGATTTAAGTTGTCTTCGAGAGTTTAATTGCTTTCGTGTGATGTTTCTTCCTATTGTATTAGACCTTGGGTACTTAGCTTGTTTTTCAACTTCAAGGTTTTTCTATTGATCGAGGTTGGGGTTTTAACAGGTTAGTGATCAAATTATAATCTTGCTAGGAATCGTTTTAGGTGATGCTTATTATTGGGTTTTTTGAGTTTCATCAGTCTAGACAGGTTACTAAAGGAATTTTTTAAAGATTTTTATTGGATGGTGTGATCAATTTTGATTTTGGGCTATGATAGTGAGTTGTTTAAGTGATTTCTAGATTTGGGTTTTTGTTGATGTGGTATGTGGTTTAGTTCCTATTTTTTGGCTTTTATTGGGTATGGGTTCTTGTCTCTTCTTCAGTTAGCATAGGAGTGTTGCCTTTTAGTTGAGTGAGAGGCATTTTGGGAAGAATTTTTTCAGATTCGATGGTCTTTTTTGCATTTGTGTGAAAGCTTGTGAGTTATTCAACTTGGTGATATCAGGAAATTGGTGATTTGTGAGTTTCCTGCAGTCGAGTTCCTATGCCAAATTTCCCTTGCCTTAAGAGCTTTTTGAGTGGCCAAACATGTCTTGTATGGTCTGTTTAACCTATCTCATAGTTTAGTGTCTTTCTTTCCCTTTTTCTTTGGACTTTTAGAGATAAACGCTTTTTAGTAGTGGATGTTGTAATGACGTTTCCGGTCATTTTCATGTTTTTTGTATTTTATTTCATTTTAGAGCTTTCTTGTAGTGGCCTTAAGTCATTTATGACACCCTGCGAACGATGGTTTGATTCAAGGGCCGTTCATTTGGTTGTTAATTTTGTTTTATTATTTTAAATCCTTAACATTTGATATTATTGACCCTATTCAACATTCTTTGAAAACAATCTCGGAATTGAATTCTGACAATTCTGTTAGCCCTGGAACATGGATTTTGGTCTAGATGGACCCTTGGTTTAGGTACAGGATCTTTCGGTGTAATTTTATCTCGTTTGATAAGATAGCAGTTAGTTGGGAGCTAAAAGTTTGACCTCGCTCAACATTCAATTAAGATGATCTCGTTCAGGTGTTTTGATGATTCCATTAGTTTCAGTATGTGTTTTATCATTTGCATTGTTGATTTGTGTGTAGGGGTCCAGGTTAAGTTTTGATTCCTCATTTAGAGTCTAAGGTTTTGACTATTGAGTTCAAACGGTACTACCTGAAGTTAATAATCTCTTTTTTGGTAGTTGGATGGTTCCATTAGATCATCGAAATTGAATACTAATGCAAAAAGAATAATTGTGTTTCAGGTCCGTATAATGAAAGTTATGACCTTTTTAATGAAATTTAGCCTTTCTGGTGCTTCACCAATGTAGAAAGTGGGTCACAAATGACGACCCATAGGTGTAAAAATAGAATGCAGGTGCTATGTTGGGGTCCTTCGGTGCAAAGATCGCTAAGTATATAAAACTCAGACTACGTTCTTTGTCTAAAAAATGATTTTTGGGAGCTAGGGAGCTCCGATTGGGGAAAGTTTTATTGCATTTTTCTCATAATTTCAGTGGCTACGGACTTCTAAACTTTTCCTAATCTTTTTTGGGCTTACCTAGTTGGTTTTCTTAATTCTTAGTCACAAGTTACGCTTGAAATCCCCAATCTTGACCCTTTTTTCCTCATTTGTAAATTTTGATCTTGAATCTTCATAGGGTTTTTTATCATTGAGTCCAGAAAGTGTTGGAAATCATTAGTTATCATTATTTCATCATTATTACGTAAGTTTCCACTCTAATTTTATTAAATATCATTCCCAAATTTCCAAATTTCTTTAAATTTTTCCATTTCTTTAATCTTTGATTTTAGCTTGTTCTTAGCTCTGTTTTAGACCAAACTTTGGGTATGAGATCCCTATGATATAGGAACATTTTTATACCTTTTATTTGAAGTTTTGGATTCGTGGGATCGTAGGCCTGTTTTATCTCAAATTTTGACCCCTATAAGAATCCTAACTTTATGGGTATCATTGGATTCGTTTGAATGTATAAATTATTATTTTTCTAGTTTACTGATTGTTCAAGGTCATTGGAGCATTTTTAGAGTTGTTCGAGCCACTTCCTTCTGGTATTTACAATCTTATATTCTAAATACAGATAGGCTATTGCTTACTGATCTTATATGAGGTTTATATTTGAAATAATAATATTAATTAATATCCTTGGGTTGGAAATTTATAGGATTGGTACCCTTGGACCTATCCGTTTCTTAGCTTATACTTTGGTGTTGCATTTCCGATTGTAGATTACCTTGTGACCCTTTATGATCTTTATTTTCTTTTGGAGCATAAATGGTAGAATTATTGGGAATGTCCATGAGTCCAGGACTTGGATGATAGTTTATTATGTGTTGTAGTGATACCGTGCCAATGCAGGTTCGGAAGGACCTTCTGTAATTTATTTGATTGTGCATGTCATCATTATGAAACATGAATTTTTATGCATTGGTTTCTACTGTGTTATGGTCAAGGTCCTAGTATCGTTGATTTTAAAGCTTTCATTTCCTTGACTGTCCATTTTCGGATATTGGTGACTAACACTACTATGAGATTTTTATAATGGAAGTTGATCATAGAGATTTTTATATTACCAGATAATACTAATATAAAATTAGTTTGTAAATGAATTGTTTATTTACAAGGGTTGTTTCAATGTTTTCTCATTATTTATACCGGATTGTCGATTGGGAACCCGAAACTTCGATATTTCTAACTTTTTTAGTACAGGCCTTAAAACCTGCTTCCAGATACTATAACCTTGACAAAACTCATAACTTCGGCCCTATGTTGGATGCTTAGTATTAGTCATTACCTAATTTTAGACCTTGTGACTCCCGGGCATGGATATTGAGTTTTGACTGATTTTAGACCCGGTGATGCCCGGGCTCATGCATTGAGAACGAAGGTAAGAAAGTTATGATATTCTGGTTATAAGATTATTAGATAGTATATGCAGAGGCCCTGTCAATACAGGATTGTGGCCGGCGGGGAGATGAATATCGATGACTCCCACTAGTCCCGTCTTTGTGAGCCATAGAGTCAGAAGGGGGTACATATAGTATTGATACACTTGGTACCATTGCATCATGTCTACGTTACTTTCTGCATTTGTTTTATTGGATGTACCTTTTGCAGTATGGAATGCCAATGTGAGAGCTTCACTTATTTGTAACTTCTAGTAGTATGGGATGCCAACGGGTTATATCTACTTATTTTTTTCTTTTTTGTATTGATTAATTATTATTTCCTATCCTCTCACTCATAAATTTATTTGGAGATTATTTTAGACTAACCTTGCCTGGTTATTTTTGTTTATATATGGGTTTCTAGTTGATTATGCCTTTTTCACTCATCTTTTTTTGAGGTTACTGATACACCACCATTTTTAGTCTATTTACTTTATTATCCATTATAAGATCATGTATGTCTTTATTCTTTATTTGTATTCTTTTATCATTGTTGTTAGCTATCTCCATTAATTGTTTCTTTGTTGCTTCAATTTAATCTGTAGCTAGCCTTACTTTTTTATATTTATTTTCCATGACTTCTGTGAATTATCTCCTTCTTTATCTTCTATTTACTGTTTTTATCTATTATATGGGCCCAGTCAGTCTATGATACCTACTAGGTACCCGATTGCTTTAGTGGTTCGGTAATCATACTACACTTTGCATCTTCCTGGTTCAAATCCTTGTACGAGAGAGTGATAAAATTTTTGAGGTTCGTGCTGCTAGCTGGATTCTAATATAGAGGGTGATCTTAAACATTCGATATCTCACTTTGTCTTTTCTTTTAGACTATTTATTTCAAATCTTGTATTCTAAAAGAAAATGATGTATTTATTTAAGACATCGATTACTTTCTTAGTGGCTCATGTACTAGAGTACCAGGTTTTGGGAATTCCTTTCAGTTTATTAGATATTCGCGTGTCATTTCCTTGTTGGTGTATTTTTTTTCCACTTTTACTTGTTACTTTTGCTTTTTGTTCTTGTTGAGTGGTTCGCCTACAGTAGGTTATAGGTGTCCTCATTACTTGAGAAATCAGGTCGTAACAAACTATTACCCAATGGATCCCTGGGGTCAAAAAATAATTGGGTCAACTAAGGCAATGCTAAGTGACACAAACTCTATTCCCCCAAATCACGTATTTGCTACACAAGTGAAAGTACTATTAAATGCATAATAGAGGTAAGAAAAGATGTCAAGTATGTCCTCATCTATTATGAAAATCAACCTAGCATTTAAAAAACCGAGAACTTGGATAGTAAACATATCACAATATAAATAGTTTTCAACCAAATAATCAAAGTCCCTCATGGTTTGAACATTCATCAAACATTCAATTTCCACAAAGGAGACTCCTTCCTCTATGATAAGAATTCCCTTTACACTTAAGGACATCATCATAAACAAAGAGGTAGTAGAGAAGAGTAACAATAGAACTAAGCACAAAAAAGGTGTCCACACATGCATTCTCACATCAAACATCTTTACAAGTATGTCTTTCCAAGTTAGAACACCCATGGACAAAATGTCACTTTCTCTTTTCTATCAATCGATGGACATATAAGATAAAAGTTCAATACATTTATGAACATCATCATATGTGTAAAGGTAATAAAGAAAGGTATGCATATTATGACCCTACCCAAGATACCAGCATTGTAATATTACCCACAATATCAAGAAATTTGGCAATTAATTCAACATATATGGAATAAACAAAGATGAAGTTATATCCTTGAAGGGAACATCACATTTCTTCTTCAAACAACTTTCCAAAAGGAAAGTGTCATCTAATAGAGCCATGATTCTGAGGAGTATATGGATCCAATCAAATCGAATTCATTTGAAGAGAGAGGATAATTCAACAAGACCAATCCTCCCCTTACCAATAAGTAGAGCATGCTCTAAGAGTCCACATTTTAAAGTCTTAACTTTTCTATCCACATGAGTGTGACCAAGTGCACCCCATTGACTCATCTTCTAATTAAATGTCACGTACCAAGTCTACACCTTGAACTGGACACGATGCTGAGAACCCCGAAGGATCCTCAACTAACACTGAGTATCTGACACCATTGAAATAATGCTAAAAATATGCAAGAAGCAATTATATTAATTGTACTGGGTATATAATAATAAATATAGTCATGAAAAAAATCATATCAGATATGTTTGAAAGGATTTGAAGGAAAAAATCAAATTCATTTACTCTTAATATTAAACACTTTTTTCTGGAAAGCCTATACTAAATTAGAATAACTGGATAGAAAATATCTATAAATCATAAAAAGGAAATACTAAAACTAAAAAACATGAAATAAACTTAGATAAATCTGGAATCTACTGGACTGATACCAAAGCCCTCGAATCATAAGGACTCACCACTGTAGCTCTGCTGAGTCGAGATCTAAGACTACCTCGAGCGATGGATGAATGACCTAAATCTACATTGTGAGTGTAGGAAAAAATATCTGTCAGTACTTTAGGAATGTACTGAGTATGTATGCATGTTAAGTAATAATATAAATACATGAATATGTATACACAAATACTATTTTGAAAATAGAGGACTACGATAGAAAATGAAATATATACAATATTGAGAAACTAGTAAAACTATGCATCAAAATAGATCATGAAAATAGAGTTATAGTAATTCTTATTTAACTAAAAATATGCTTTAAAACTAAACATTATAATAATACTAAAAATAATCATAATATGCGGTGAAACTGGTGAGTTATGCACCATGCTTAATCATATTTAAAACTGAAAGCTTAACATAGTAAACATGTAACTAAAAACTAACCATAGTTGAACAGGTGGGAGATTCTTATAACTAAATCCTTCATGTGATCAACATAAAGTCCATCTAATGTCCCCGCTGATAAGGAATTCTAAATTCGGGCAAAGGTAAAGAACCACGACTGTGTGGTCCACTAAATTGAGCCTCAGTTATTTCAAGCTATAAAACCTATAGTGGAAACATGAGATTAAGGTGTCAACCTCTACTGAAAAAATACATGATCCCCATCTGATCGATACTAGATATTACTCCTAAAAATTGAGGCGCTGATGCTCATACTGTAATGAACATGGATTTGATTTTACTATTTATCAGATGAGTTATCTGGCTACACAGTGGTAGAGGTTTTTTCTACTACTAGATTAGTCGATCCTACTCCCCCCACCTTGGGGTTTATTCTACTTTCTTGGAGTAATACATATCTCGCATATATCTATCTAGGAGGATAGAAGAGTCCATCACCTTTAATAAGGTTTTATGACTATGACGGAGTATGCATCCCATTTCTATAAATTATCAAATTATAGGGCTGGTTTGATATCGACTGAGGCCAAGAGGATCTGTTGCTTTGTGTTTGGTTTGGATTTTGATATTCTTTAGAAAATAGAGATTCGCTTTTCCACTAGGGAATCCTTTTAGTCTATTCTAATGAACTCCCATATAGTTGAGGGTCTCCATCATGAGAAGCACGGTAGTATGAAGAAGGGGCCCCACTACTACGACAGGTTTAATGGGTCTCGATTTAAGGCAGAGGTTCAGTATGTTAGGGTCAAGGATCTTCATCTCAACATCATTATCAAGGACAATCTATAAGTCCCATTCAAGATTTTTTACAGACTTCTGGCAGTGAATCTCAAAGTTTTTCTTACGAGAGACAATCATTGGCTTAGTCTTCTAGAGGTGCTACTTTAGGTTCTTCAGGATATTGTGGGCCATACTGGTTCAATCGGTTCATCTTGATAGGGCGGTATATTGGGGATTTATTATAGGTGTGGTTGTAGGCTGCCTTGCTAAATATTTCCCCTAGCAAGGTGTTGTTCTGTTAAGACTTCAGCTATGCTAGCTCCTATATTTGCTCATCCTATTAAGACAATGCCACCTTAGGGCAGAGATAGTGGTTTCTCAACTAAAGGTGCTCCTCAGCGTCATAGGGGCTTAGCTCTTAAGGGTTGTCGCTGATATTTCTATGCTATTCCAGGTATACTCAAGGTAGAGTCCCATGATTTAGTGGTGACATGTACTATTTTTGTGTGTTATCAACCCACTTCAAACTTAAGTTGCTACCTGCGCCATTATCTGTTTCTATCCCAGTGCGTGATTCTTTAGTAGTGGATCATGTTTTTAGATCCCATTCTATGACTATTTATGATTATAAGACCTAGGCTGATTTGATTTGCTGGATATGGTTGATTTTGATATTATAATGGGCATGTATTGGTTATGCCATCATCATTTGAACATGAATTGTTATGCCAAGACTATGACCTTAGTTATTCCTAGTGTATTCGAGTCATTTGGTAGGTTTTAGTTAGTCATGTATCATTGGGGATAATTGTTTGCCTTCATGATAGTTATCCAGTTCTGCATTATTTTTTGGCTTACCTTGTATATGATAGAGATATGAGTGTCGATACTTCATCTTCTGAGGCAATTCCTGTGGTTAATGAGTTTGTTAAAATAATTTTGACCAACCTCCCTAGCCTACCACTTGAGCATGACATTGATTTTGATATTGAGCTAGAGCTGGGCTGCACCTATTGAGTTGGGAGAGATTAAAGACTAAACTTCAGGATCTTTTTTATCTTGGATTCATTCGACCTATTTTTTTGCTTTGGGTTGATCCTATGCTTTTTGTGAAGAAGAACAAGGGCTCTATGCATATGTGTATTGACTACAGATATCTAAATGGGGATCACAATAAAAAATATCTGAGGATTGGTGAATTTTTTTACCATATTCAGGGTTTAGCTATATTTTCTAAGATATATTTACGTTTCAGTACCATCAGTTGAAGAATAGGGTGGAGGGCATCCCTAAGAATATTTAGAATGGGTTATGGTCATTATGAGTTCCTAGTGATGTCTTTTTGGTAGAGCAATGCCCTTATATCATTCATGGATCTGATGAACCGTGTGTTCACTCCATAGCTTAAATACTTTGTGATTGTATTCATAGTGACATCCTGGTTTATTCGCAAAGTAAAAAGGATCATGAGAGGAACTTGTACTTCAGACTTTGGGAGATCATCACCTTTATGACAAGTTCCAAAAGTGTAAGTTATGACTTGAGTCTGTGGAATTCCTTGGCTAGGTAGTATCTATGGAGGGTATTATGGTGGATCCAACTAAGGTTGAAGTTGTTCATGATTAGCCAAGACCAACTACTCCTACTGAGGTTCGTAGTAGACTTGCAGGTATTACCATAGATTTGTTGAGGTTTTCTCTTATATTGCAGTGCCATTTATTTGATTGACTAGAAAGGATGTTCCTTTCTAGAGGCTTTA
>JBDJHY010382835.1:0-28982 GCA_039654485.1 Withania somnifera | reverse complement strand
TTTTAGACCCGATTTTAGGCCCAGAATGAAACATAGCATAATATATACTGTTATAATCGTATTGACATGTACAATACATTGATGCAGGTTTCAGAGCATCGGAGATCATTCACATCAATTGGAGTAAGATTTGTGAACTTGGAACACTTTATAGTCGGACTACTGGTAGGTTCCGTGGGGCTATCTCTGGCTTATAGATTTAATAATTGTACAAAATAGCATCCATGGGTTGGGTAGCTAGGTGGATATAGTTATCATGTACCATTCTTTCATTGGTTCCCTAGTTGAGATATATTTTGACATCCGATATGTATATATATGGTGCCTATGACTTAGAAGTTGTTACGTGACACCTGTGAAGGGCATAGGAAATTGTTATTACATGATCACATGTAATATATACTTGTTAATAGATTGTACATTCATGACACGAGAGGTTGGGCCTATGGCTCTGATAAGAGTGCATTGGGTCTGGGTCAGTATCACCACTTGAGTGTTGAGCCATGATGGCTAGAGGCTGATTTTTAACAATAAAGATGGATAATGAGATAAATCAATAAATGGAGATATTATAATAATAATATAAGTAATAATAATTTTACTGTTCTAGACTCGGCGTTGTATCGAGCACCCGGCAATACTATTTTGACTTGTTTTAGCCTACGCGTTACATCCTGGCACTGAAAATATCATTGACTAATAAATGCTAGGAATTGAGCTTGACTTTATTCAGCAGTGAGTACAACCACTAGCACTTGAATTCATCTTCGTACTGCAGTGAGTATAGCTTTTTGACACTTATCACATTTGATGGTTACGGAGACATTAATGATACAGTTTCTTTAAGGTTCTGCCTGCTAGTGAGAAGAAGCGTATGCAATACTGGTCACTTCATGATGTATATTTACTTTTCTGCATTTGTTTTCTTCAGTTTACCCCTGGTAGTATGTGGATGCCTACAGGTGAGCATGTTTATGTGTAGCAGCGCTTCTTTCTGGGGGACTTGCCAGCATTTATTTGCATATCTTTATTATTTTTATGCTTAGTTGTAATTATAGGTTAATTGATACTTCATGTTTTCTGGAATTTTGTGCCTTATACTACTATTCATTCCTTTACCCATTATTTGAGGTTACCGGTATACCGTGCATGTTCTTCTCCTATCTTCTTTGAATCCTATTTGTTGAATTATTATTCACATATACAATTGCATGGACTCTGGGTACGTTATTCTTCATTTCCTGAGATCTTATTATGTGATTAGCTAGTGATACATGTCTACTTGTACTTCATTCTTATTTGAGTAGCTAGCTTCCCTTGTACTATTTTCTTCTGTGACCTCTTTGTTGTAGTCCGTTATTTACTTCTTTTATTATTCATATGTGCCTAATGGGCCCTCGAAGCCTACTAGGTATGGGTTTCTTCGACAACTTGAACTCATACTACATTTGCACATATAAAGATCTGAGTACAGATGCCAGACCGTGATTACAGATCATTGTTCGTGAAGACTACGTTCTACTTTAGAAATTTAGGGTAAGCTTGGCATCCAACGTTACCTGATTCTCTTTGGCATTAGCTTTTCTATTTTATCTCCATGTATTTTTTGAGATACAGTTGTATTAAAACTTTTTGATTTCTTGCTCTGTACTTAATGGATCGTATGACACTAATACCGGGTTTTAGGTATTTATTTTGATTCTTTTTACTTTTTTATTTATTCATCTACTGATTATTACACTTATTCATCTACGGGGTTGGTTCTCCTACTTGTGAGATAGTTAGTGCCATCATGATCCCTGAAATCGGGTCGTGACACTAACATAACATCATCTAACATCTCATCCAATGGTTCTAAGGTCATAAGTACAGAATGCATGGGCTAGGACATAAGTCCCATTTGAATATGAAGTCATCTGACATGAAACATACATACGAATAGTATAAAAGATGGATAGGGCTACCCGGGGCTTAACACTACAACTATCAGTCTCTAACTTAGCAATCATCCTTCAACTACACTTCCTCTTTGAAATACTCTGCTCATCTATCGTAACCTATGCCCATCATGAGTGTACCAATAGTTACAAACTATTGAGGCTAAATACATGCTCTTATCACATAAAAGCTTAATTTAGAGGTACAAGGTACTACATCCAAGATGATCATGCTAGCCTAAGACACAAGATTCTACGTTCTATATCCACAAGAACGATGATTCTTCTTATCCCTACCATTAATCAACCTTAAGCTCCAAATCAAGGAGTCACTAACCAAAAACTCTATTCATTCCTACCTTTATCATCACAACGTTCAAGCCTATTAATATACTCCCACTCTACAACTTCCTTGAAGTTATAACCAAACCATCTAGGGATCTTCTTACCATCGTTGGAAATCAATATCTCTACAATGTTACTTCAGTAACACTTGACATGATGGTGAGAAGAGCACACCCAATCTACTACTAACTGAACATAAAGTATCTTTAATCTTAGCTTCCACTCAACTTCTTTCACTACCATCTACCTCATCATACATGGAATCACTATAGGAAGTAAAGAATAATGATAGAAGTTACACATCAAGGTCTAACTTAACTACTCATACATGAAGTCTAAACTAAACATCATTACTGGAAAGGGATACATCATTACTACACGATAGATAGCCAAGCCGGGATCTGCACATTAAAGTCATTAAATAGACTAAATAGATGGAGTATAATAGGAACTGGATTTATGAATCATACTGAAAACTCTATAACTGAAATTAAAAAATGTTTGAATTTCTATATTATGAGAAGGGTATCGGGTTCTTTAAATCAATTACTTCTCATTCTAGAAACTGAACATGAACATAAACCTTCATAAGTTGCATAAAAAAGGGCATGACGCGAACTTTCATAGCTGACAGATGTACAAAGAGTACAAAAGGCATAAAGGGGTTGTCATATAATTCTAGCTCTATACTAGGACTTCTTACCATCAATGTCCCAAGCCTAGACTGGTCATTCATCTAATCATCTCCCCTTTAGGAAAAAACTAGAAATTCTAAGTCTGGGTACTTCTTTTCTAAATATAGATATGAATAAATACTATGCAAAGTCAGATACATACCATAATCTAGAATGCCAAACTTCCTCTATGGAATACATCTATTCACACTTAGATTCTTTCTAGGACTTCCCTCAGAAATAATTTCTTAACTACCTCTTTGCATTAAAGGATAACATTGAAAATTCTACACTCCTTCTATTATTCTAATGTCATATATTCAATTCTTTATCCACCCTTATACTACAATACTTCACATTGTAATACTCATCTAGAAGACTATTATTCAATACTAGACACATATAACATGCAACTCATCATCACTACTCATACTTATAACTACAAAATCACAACCTAGGTAACACTATCCCTATGAGAATCAATAATAGGATATTCAAATTTCAACTACACACTCTAACTAATCCAAGCCTACGTAAAAGGACATACTATCTTACTACTCCTAAATAATCACATAGCATCTGACTAACTATATTAATCAGCAATTATACCCTAGTTTGACTTCTACACTTCTGATTTCACAGTTCTAGATCGAGGGTTACTACCATAACATGCTATCCTGACCACACCTCTAGTTTCTATCACCAAACAAGGATTAGGGTTGTGGATGTATTATAAGAACAATCAGAGAATGAGAGGCTTGATCTGACTGATCCTGGTTTCTAAAGTGTTGGGCTAACCTCTTTGAACTGGTGCTTTTTTGGGAGACATGATCCAAAACATGTAAAGCACGAGTCAAAAAAGAGTTGCTCGGAGTTAAACTCCAAAACGTAAAGTGAGATACAAACAAATGGAAAATTTCCTAAGTGTTTAGTAGCCTCTCAGTTATAAGTGAGCTGCAGTCATACCCATAAAAGAAACTCTATGTAGCGTTGGCTTTTATGCATCCAAGGACATTTGAAACTAATGCTTTGATACCAAATTTTTTATGACATGGAGTCACCCTATATTTGGGACCGGAATCCTTAGCCACTAAGTTACCTTAGTGGGCTTGGATGGACTCTTGGCTAATGCATAACTCTAACACTCACACTCAACAAAAGAAATTTATTAGTAAATCATAAAGTAATGGGCCATCTCACATGAATAAATAAGAAGTATATAACTGAATAATAAAACTCCACTTCAAATTTTCTATATCAAAGTCTGAAAGACACTAAAAGTTAAATATCAAATGCTAAAACAATGCCTCTAGCTAGTCAAAAAAAAATGAAATGAAGATGTAGCCACAACTCTATGAAGTTAAAGGAATGAATCTTTGGTTCCCTTATCAATGGGAACTCAAAACCAACTCCTACTTCTGCTCAAGATGCATTTGTCCGGATGGCTAGCTTGACCTGCATGGTAAATAACATGTAGTATAGAATATGCATCGATACCTAGGATATACTGAACATATGGGAAGGTAACATGAACAGGATATATCAATATTCTTCCATGAAAATGTACATATATCATGAACCGGGTTATGTAATGCCTGAACAACTCTAACTTTGACTCTCAAAATCAAAAGGCAATAATATGCAATAGTATCATTTATTAATAAAGCTTAACTCTCTACTATGCTGACACAAGTTTACTGACAATCATTAAATGCTAACTTAGCGTAACACTACCACCATGCTCACATACTTTATACTTGACACTACAAAGCTGAAACCTCATATTGAATGGATGAATGGCCTTAAATCATCAAAATATTTAAAGATAAACTTCAAAATTCATCATAAAGCATAAACCCAAAACTAGAATAAAATAGGTAATTTTTTCAATTATTAAAATGGCAAGTCTGACTCTGAACTACAAACCCCACATAAAATACTTGAGTAAAACTGTTAATTTTTAATATAGAACATCATTTTTTTCAAAATATCCGAGAAAGAATCAGAAATCATCTATAAAGTACTCATTAACCATCAAAGAACATGTAAGGAAGGGTAATTGCAACAGATAATATGAATTTAAAAACCCTAACAATTTCTACTACGGAAAATTAAGAGAATAAGGGTTTGGAAAAAAGGGCGGAAGACAACCCATGTTGAATATCATCTACCTTATATGAAGCCTTATTACATACAAATTTACTGAAAAGAAACAAATTTTGAAGGTTGAAGAACAGGCTTTGGGAGAAAGAAACTTTCGCTCTTTTCTTCTTTTTTTGTTTAGTCATATTGTGGGATGAGTTGTGGGTTTAGATTAGTTTATGTGTGGGAATTAAGGGTAGTTTAGGAAATACAATAATTACTATGCAATATATGTTTAGTCATCTAGGTGATAGGTAAATTATCCAAACATGCTTAGGAATAAATAGAAGAAAGTCAGAGTTTTGTATTGTTCTTAAATGGCCTCAAAACGTGAGGCTACAAAACTTTTATAGTGCTACGTTTTGAGGCTAAAAAAATCAACTGGTAACCTTTTTCAGTTGTTCCATGACATGATGATTAGTAAAATATCTATAACCTTTTACTTAAACCTCAAATTGACAAACAATTTGTTGTGTTGGAACTAGACTCTGAAATCTTTCCGTGATAGGTTATGGATCTAATAAATCCTCATATATTAGGAGATATTGTGTAAGTTGACCCATACATGAAACGATACGATAGCTACAAAAGTAAAAATGTTTTGAACTTAACTTTGTGCTAGGAGTTTCTTATGACCCTGAATCATGTAAAACATTACTTCCATACATTAGAAATGATTTTATCACCTAGAAACAAGTAGGAAGTCATAGATTTTAGGCCTAACCACATACGTATAATAGTTCAAATTCTAGCTCAAAATTTTGGGGTGTTACACGCTGAAACAAATCACCCCTTCTAGCCTACCGGTCCAAACACTAGCGCCCAACACAATATCACTCCACCACCTATATCTTTCTTCCAGTGATCCATACCAAAACAATAAGGCAGAGAAAAAAAGTCCAATTTTAATAGTAAGCGACATTCACTTAAGAATGAAATCCACAACTAAACCATAAGAAGTTAGAGACCTGTAGGGCCACACCAAATCAGATGAATCCATAAATAATATCCCTCCCAAGGGCAACAGTCGCTGAGGCACCACAGTTGAATCTACCACTAAAATAACTGATTTAGTATCATGGTAGATACAGACCACTAGTATGAGTGAAAATTGTCCAAGACATAACAATCGATAGATACAAGAAAATAATAGAAGGAGCAGGGCTTAACCCAAGCATGAAAAAAAAATATAACTCATCTAGAACCAGTCCAAAACCAATGGAAATAACCTAGGAGGGAAAAGTCATTTTTTCAAGAAATGGATACCCACACTGATACTTGAAAAGGTAGTCAATATAGAATAGAAGTAGAATAGGCTACAAGGTAAGGCCACAGAATAACTCACGTCAAAGAAAAAACCATAAGGCATCATGGAATCTACAAAAAAATTGAGAAAATCGCAAAAATGATTAACAAGAGCATACCTCTAAGAAATAAACCTCCGGGCCTATTAGAGACCCCAATCGGCAAGTGCTTAACAGATCTATGTCACTCAGCGGGGGTCCATTGGGAATGACTAAGGTAACGTTCATGGAACTATAGTATAGATCCATATAATAAAGAGATAATCATTCCATGCCAGGAATAACACCATAACCAACCACTCAAATTATAAGCCAACTATCTCATAAACTAAAAAATCACCCCAAAGGCTATTCAAGCCATAAATACGAGGTACAACATAAGGATCCACTACTAGAAAAGGATATCCTTGAGGAACCACATGAAGGATAACAACCAATTCAAGAAAAAGGTTAGTCAAAAGCACATATACAACAACCAAGATATGGTAGATCTAATAAGTAATAAAAGATACCATCTAGATGCAATAGAGGCACACCCCAATACTGAGTGACGGACAAGACAGGGGTCAAAATTATAACACAAACAAAAAGCCCATGATCCAATAAAAAATAATATCGCTTTATCTAGCACACACAAACTAAGCAAAAAAAACACCAATCGCACAACTAGAATTCATTTTAGGACTCTATTGGGATACCTTGGGAGCCACATCCAATAATCTGTACATCAACACAAATGAGAAAACAAGAAGTGTCTGGAAGGGTCTGCTGACCGAACTAACTGAAAAATCCACAACCCGGTCACTCCCTAGACCAAGGATAAACCCCTTCATAATCAAGAAACACATTAATATGACTAATATCCTCTCTAGTTGACCCGCAGATGTAGATTTGCAACTACTTCAGTCTAAATGGCTCCATACAGGGTCAATTCCTAGAATAGCACCCAAATACTCCATGCTTGTAGCAATTCATCTCCTAGCATGGATGCCCTATCCTGGGCTAATCTCCAACATGGAATACTAACAACACAAATTAGAAGATGAGAAGTATCTGGAAGGGCTTGCTGATCAAACTAACTAAAACATCCACAACCAAGTCACTCCCTAAATCAAGGATCAACCCCTCCATAATCAAGAAACATATTAATATGACTAATATCCTCTCTAGTCGACCTGTAGAGGCAGGTTTGCAACTACTTCAGTCAAAATGGTCCCTTACAGGGTCAATTCCTGGAATAACACCAAAATACTCCATGCTTGTAGCAATTCATCTCGAGGCATGGATGCCCTATCCTAGGCCAATATCCAACATGGAATACTAACAACTAAACCCATACCTCAACTCATAGGCACTGCCTTATTAAAAGTGCAGGCTGTTTTATGATGGCCACTATATTTTATGAAAATGTATTGTCATGATGGCACCTATAATTCCTACCATAATATTTTTTTTTGTTAAACTAACAATCAAAATTGAACGAGGTAAGTAAATGCAGAGGTAACTAACATTAGTAAGGAAATTACAAAATTTAAAGTGGAGAATCATAACTACAATACCTAAGACCAGGTTGACTCTTTTTACAAGCCACTAATTTAGAACTTATACAAAGTCTCAAGTCTTTCAATATTTCCAATAAGTAAAGATGTAGAAACAAATGGTATAAGACATCCAACAACTATTGAATGAGCGAAAAGCTACCAGAGAACGTCTCAAATAAAATCTGGACTAGTTATGGATAATTGATCATGGAATCCTAGGCCCTAAACCTGCACAATAGTGAAAATAAGCAACGAGTGAGTACAAGAAACTCGATACTGAGCAGCATCGTCGACTGGTCTAAGTATAAAATGGAAGTAGAACTCCTGACTTCCAACCAAATTCTTATACTACTACCTGCACATGGTTTTTTTTTACAGCATCCCAAACAACAGTACAGGTCTAAGAAATCTAGAATGTTCAAACAAACAACAAGTATCAATACTATCCAACCAACAATAAGTAACAAATAATCCTATATCATCATCAGGTATCAAATAGTCTCAATTCATCAAATAGTCTTAAATTATCAACAAGTATCGAATCATCTTAAATCATCAACTGAAATCAAATAATCATGATGCATGCATAAATATATGTATGCACCCGCTATTGAATATCTTCATATTCGGGACCCATGTAGGGCTCACAAGGCCCATGCACCTGTACTGGCATGGTATCCGATCCATTGTTCTATTTACACTTATACTGGTGTGGTACCCCTTCCTCAATAATCAAGTCATGTAACGAATAATCAAGTAGTGAATCAGTTACCACAATAAAAATATCAATATAATTAATTCATCAGAGGATAATCAATTTGTGAACAAGTTACCACAACAACAATATCACTATAGTCAATACATTAGAGAATAGTCAAGTTGTGTATAAGTTACCACAACAACAATATCAATATAATCAAGAGATTAGATAATAATCAAGTTGCAAACAAGTTACCACAACAACAGTATCACTAAAATTAATACATTAGAGACTACACAAGTTATGAACAAGTAACCACAACAATAATAGCAATGTAATCAAGCCATTAGAGGATAATCAAGTTGTGAATGGGTTACCACAACAACACCACTAATATAATCTAGTTCAATAGCTACACAATCGTATAAAGTATTTTGTACATGGTGACTAATTTATCTCTAGGAGAAAGTGTATAGACCTCCCTTAGGAAATTACTGACTACACCACAACTAGGTTTGGTTGGACAACATCGACCTTACAGTGAACTATCAAATACAGTTTTATCAGCAGAATAGAATTATTTGGATTTCCAACTATTCAAGGCATCATAATCATAAAAAAATTAAAGTATCACAAATTTAAAAAATAAGACACAAATTATCTTGTGATTCCCTTTGTTTACAGCCCAACATGCTTGACACTAACAGCCAAATTAATACTTATCATTTCACCTCTAAAAAACTACCCCAATGTTCCTATTTCTCCCAATTACAACCACTAATCAAGATCCACAGCAACATTTGATAAAAGAACCATAAAACCTCATCTTGTCTTAAAGTCAGGTGAATCTATCAATTGTGAGCCTTGCGTTTCCATAGAGCTTCTAAATCAGCAAAATCTATTCATAAAATTGTTACACACAAGAAATAACAACAATCAATACTCATATATTGATATTTAGCACTTAACAAAAATTCTTCCCCAGGCCCACAATATAAAATCCATTACAAAAATATGTTAACCATAACTCGGGAGACTTAAATATCAAATTTTATCAAAACGGCAGTCTATTTTGAAGTTCAAAATCAAGGTTTTACAAATTTTTGAGTTGATACATGAAAATCCCATTTTTTGGTTCAAAACCTTTGAATTTTATGCAAAAATAACATCTTAAAGTAATGGAGAAATGATGAAAAAGGGTTTAGAATCATTGCATAGTTGATAAACCTCAAAAATCTCCTTTTTATTCTTTCCCAATTGAGTTAAATATGACCAAAGTGTGAAAATAAATGAAACAGTTTGTGATATATGAGCTTATTTCCCAGGTGCATTATTTATTGCAAATATGGCACCTGGCATGAATGCAGGAACCAGCATTTAAATGACCTTTGCGAGCGCGGCCCTTACTCTAGGAACGTGGAGAATGAATTTCACAACACTCTGAGGATGTGGTACCTTACCGTGAATGCGTAGGAGGCCAACTGACAGCACCAAAAGTAGAAATATATGGTAACCATATATGCAACTATATGAATAGACCCTCGAGATTTGATCGAAATCCCGTGCAAACTAACAATAGATTAAACTATACTAATTTTAATGTTCTAGAATCAATGAAACCATCAAATCATGTGTACGAGGTCTCTGTGGCCCAATACTCATTTAAAGTCTAAAACTAACTTTAATCAAAATGACCAAAATTGCCCCTAGGCCTAGAAAACATGTGAAAGACCTCGTTAAAGGCCAAAATACACCTTTCAAATCTAATGGAACCATTAGATTTGTAATCCAAGCACTCTAAGTCAACTTTTTTACCCAAGTCAACTATTTCTCTTAAAAATTAACTTTATCTTGTCAAACCACTCAAAATCACCATGAATCAGCTACAACAAGAAATGAAGGTCCTACTAGACCAATATTAATATTCTAGAGCTATTAGAACTGGCTTTTAAGGCTTCGATCTCCAAATGACTCATAGAGTTTCCTATTTCTCACTTTTAAGCTTTAAAATTCAAATTTCAAAAAACTTACTCAAAGTTCATTCTATCCCCGAACCAATCATGGAACCAAACTTAGTTTAGCATAATGTAACTATGAGAAAGGTAATATGGTCAACATACAAAGAAATTTGAAAATGACCTTGTAGATCATTACAACATCCACCACTAAAAACCATGTTTGCCCTCGAATATAAGAGAAGACTAAGACACTAACCTAACCCATGCCTGAGGCATAGATTATGAAACATGTTTCCATTTATTAAGTGAACTTCTCAAAGGATGCTACCAAAACAATACCACAAAACTGAATTTTTGAATAATTGAGAATTTTAATCTCAAGGTTAGTACATGATAACCACAACAACAAAATAATCAATGTATTCCCATACCAGAAAAAGGACCAAGGTACTCAAGGCTACTTCTTGACTCAAAATCAAGCTAGAAATCTCTAAACCACCTCACCAACATCTCATGAACTCTTCACCTCACCCCAGCCTGAATTGTTGAACTAATGTCACCCATGGCCAAACATGAAGCTGAACTGAACATCACTCAGGTGACCTTCAAAAATGTATGACACAAGCCTAGCATTCCTTACTTTACCTGAATCACTCAACTAATCATGCTGAAAAACTCTAGACTCAAGGATACCAGTTATTATATTAGTAAGGCATCCTATTGGTGACCAAACATTTTTTCTAACCACCAAAATGATAGTTCCACAAGAATTTCATGATATTAAGTGTCATAAATGAACATATACCAATAGAGGAATCCAATAAAGAAGCCCATACACAATCTAAAGTAGTAATCAAAATAGAATTTTGAAACATGACCACCAACCATAAAAGATAATTGAATACCAAGAATCATATCAGGGATAACCTTAGTCCCAAATGAATAAAAGATTGTGATAGCAATTGATACAATCTTCCAGGAACAAAAATCTCATGAAATTGATCTAGTTACGAGCCAATGTATGGTATAGCAAGCCTTCACAATAATCTTCATAATCATCAATTCCAACACATACTTCAATAATTTACCTCTTATGAAACTCCATAAAGTCCTATTCACATCCTACTACCACAATAAATCTACCAGACCTGGAAGAATTAATACAACTCGATCACTAACCCTTAGCAAGATTATATCATAAGATCTGTTCACCCTATCCACCACTAAGAATCCATCCATTAAGTAGCAACACAACTAGAAACCAAAGAAATATTGTGCATCACCTCAAAATGGTAGGGAGTATACCAACATATAGAGAAAAGGAGAACCATAGTAAATTGATAAGAAAATATGTCAACAACACACCGATGCAATATCAAACACTGAGAAGGGAGACCAACACCACTTGTGTTTAACCACTACCAAAATAATATAGAAACCAAGTGGCGCTCTAAGTTAAATACACCCTGATCATACTTTATCATCGATTTGATTATTCCACACATCAAGCCTAGCCAAGGAAATCAAAAGGATTGATGTAATCGATCTACCACTATGAATCAACTATGAGTACTGATACAGTTCTAATCAATAGAGAAAACCTAGAGACAACTATAATCATACGGTAGACCACATATACAACCTAGAAAGTAAACTACCCCAAAACCAAACAATGCCACAATAACTGAAAGTCATGCATACAATGCCCAAATGAGTACCACTACCGCCGACGGTGAATTTAATATATATGATGCTGCCTTGGCCACTTAGCAAGAAGGTAACTAGTAAATTGTCTTGTTTCTCACATACAGCAGTACTGATGAATCAAAACCCTGCAGAGATAAACTCTACCAACAAAAAAACCATACAGACTGAGTGATCCAATATCTGGTAAGGCAATGAATCCTATCCTATAATGCCCACCAGTCTCAATGTACATACCCTCTCGAGAAATATCCAAAAGCCTATAAATGTTATCTATAAGATTTCGATAGTAGGAAAACACAAGTTCTTCCAAGAAAATATCCCATTTGTACTAGTGCTACTTCACCCTAAACTCTAAGATCCTCTTTTATTTACTCATAACACTAAATTTCTAGTACCTAATACAAAACTCCCCCAAGTATCAAACTTCAATAACCTTGACCCCTCTTTGTACAAAATGCCTAATTCGATCACAAATATAGTTATAAATACACTTGATTCATCAAAATCCAACACATTCACCATAGTCTATTAATGGGATCCTTAAATCCATGCTAACAAAAGATCATAACATCACTAGTCCCTTACTCAACATAACCCATAAAAAGACCAAGTGTACCCACACACCATAACCCAATAGGGCCTTAACATAATATCAGTACATCTAACCCACTACTAAAGAAATGACTTATGGGTAGACACATAGATAGGTATAAGCAGAAACTGAACATCATGAAAAGTAAAAATGTGTGCTCGGTTATGTAGGAGATAATAGATCTTAAATTAAATACACAAAGAAAGTCGATGGCAGTGCAAAATCATACTTTTAACCTTGGGCCTACCGCTAAATAACTAACACTGAGTGTGATCACCACTAGAATGGTTTGTATCACGGGCTGAACATCTGCTATTCTGACATGCAGCCCTACCCGAATGTACATTCTCTCTACCTCTAACTGTATGCATAAGTTTTATAGTTAGAGCATGTAAATCCCGAAAAGCCAGTGGTGCTACCTGCAATATCCAAAGGGTAAATAACTCATAATATGTCCCAAATGACCACACCTGTAATAAGATCTAGGAACTAAAGGTTATTGAAGGGAAGTCTTTGTGAGATTGGATGCACATTGACCAGAATGAGGGGGGATAGAAGCTCACAAGTATGCATGGTAAAGTATATGACGGTGGGAATGACTATCATCCTGAACAGAACCTTTCCTTTGTGATGAGGAATATGAAAATTGACTCAAATAATTGGGCTTGTTTCCCCTACTATCACTGAACTGGAGTTTGCACAATTGCTCAAAATGCTTTGCTTCCTCGATCACACTCTGTAAAGTAGCCAAGCTAGAAGGCAGTGAATACTAAATACTAGAGTGGAAAGATCAACCCCTAACAAACTTAGTTATATTCTCCTCCTCGTCTGGCAAGATAGTTAAAGTATGTCTAGATAGCACATAAAAACAAGAAAATAATCATCAACCATTACACCCTCATGCATGAGATCATCAAACTATCGAGGAAGACCATATCCCACATTGTGGGAGACATAACTCTTCAATAAATCTCAATCAAACATATAATAATTCAAGGGAGGAGAACCATGTAGTTTAAAGTCAATGTAAGAGCGCCACTATATCCTGGATATCCCTTGACGCTATAAAACCATGTAATCTACCCCGTGCATCTGTAATAAACCAACACTCTAGAGTAGCTTATGGCAAGTAGTCAGAAATGCATATCGCTCCTCATTCATTCCACCCTAAAATTGTGGTAGGTCTATCTTCCTAAACATCTCATATCTCCTCTACTGCTCATCTGACATCTCAGAAACAACTTCACCCGCAGTCCTAACCCTTGAAATCTAGGTTGTCAATAACTCAATATGAAATTGATGGTTGTGCCATCTGCCCCTGGATTAGTGGCAGTTATCCTGCAGCAACCTAGACTACTAGTGGCTGACCCACCTAAACTAGAGCTACTGGTAGATGGTCTACTAGATCCTATACCTTTAGAATACTTTATTGATTTGGGGTTTTCACCCCAGCCCTAACTTATGGACCCTTAGGTGTACCACCCTATGCCATGCCCTATAAATCCCTAAGAATACTCAAAACTGTGTCTTATAGTAATAGGACTTCCATGTACTGATGAGGAACCTGCTCCTCAGCTCTATCAATCTGGAGATCAGGGGAGGTTGCCCTGGCTCATCCTCTAGCTAGGGATGCCCCCCAGCTTTGCCTCCGGCTCTACCCCAGACCCTTCCTCTATCTCTGCCTCTACCTCAGGCAGTGGGCTCAGGTACATGCTGGTCATCTCCATCAATCGCAGCTCTAATCCTTACCAACTATCAAACAAAACATATAAGGACTCGGTACGAACATAACAATCACTTTAGACAAGGATGAAAGAAAGAAAGAATATTACTAAAGTTTTATAGCTTCTTGAGGATAAGTAACACATGTCTCCATACCGATAGCAAGACTCTACCAAACTTGGATTGGGTATAATGAGACCAATGAACCTAGGTCTCTGATACTAGCTTGTCATGATACAAAATTCTCTCATGAATAGGTCAACCAAACTAATGATGAAAAATGACCAAGGTAAATAAATACAGAAATAGTTAACGATAGTGAGGAATTTACAGAATTTAAAGTGCAGAATTATATCTAAAATCTCCAAAACCAGGTCGCCGTTGTTTACAAACTACTAATTCAAAATTTTTACAAAGTCTCAAGATTTTTAGTATCTTTAGTAAGAAAAGATACAGAAAAAATAAAATGGTGTAATACATCCAAAAACTGTTGAATAAACGGGTAGCTACCTCAGAAATATCTCAAATAAACCCCAAGCAGGAATGGATAGTCGATCGCGTAATCCTTGGCCCTGAACCTGTACAAGAGTACAGAAAACTAAGGAGTGAGTATAAGAAAAATGATACTCCAAGCATTGTTGACTGGTCTAAGTATAAAATGGTAGTGGAACTCCTTACATCGAACTAAAACTATGATACTACTACCTACCCACAATTTATATACAATAGAAAAACAATAATACAGGTCTAAGGTATCCAGAAAGTCCAAACCAACAAGTATCAATGATCTCCAACCAACGATAAGTAGAAAATAGTCCCAAATCATCATCAAGTATTGAATACTCTCAAATTATCAGTAAGTATCAAATAGTCTTTAATCATTAATAGGCATCAAATAGTCTCAAATCATCAACAAGTATTAAGTAATGTCAAATATTCAACTGGAATCAAATAAATGATACATGTCTAAAAGTATGTACACCCCCAACATCAAATATCATAACAGTGAGGACCCATTTGGGGGGTTCAGATGGCCCATATACTTATACCAGTATGGTACCTGATCCATTATGTAATTTGCACCTATATCGGCATGGTACCCGATCCTTAATAATTTTTTCATGGAATGAATAATTAAGTTGTGAATAAGTCACCATACCAACAATATAAATATAATTAAGACATTTGAGAATAACTAAGTTGTGAACAAGTTACCACAACAACAATACCGATATAATCAAGACATTAGATACTAATCAAGTTGTGAGAAATTTACCAAAACAACATCTTTTTTAATCAAGTCATTAGAGGATAATCAAGTTGTTAATGAGTTACCACAACAACAAAACCATTATAATCTAGTGCCACGGTTATACTATTATGTCAAGTATTTAGTACATGGTGGCTATTTCACTTCAAGGAGCAAGTATATAGAAATCTCTTAGGCAATTACTGACTACACAACAACTAGATTCAATACGACGACATTGACCTCACAATAAACTATCAAATACAATTTTTATCAACGAAATATAGTTATTTCAATTTCCAACTATTCAAGCCTATTAAAGGCATCACAATCATAAACAACTCATGGGATCACCAATTTCAAAAATACGACATAATTTATCACGTAATTTACTTTATTTATTGCCTGGCATGCTTAACTCTAAAACTTGAATTAGTACTTATCATTTCATCTCCAAAAAATACCCCCGACGTTCCCGTTTCTCCCAATCACGATCAATAATCAAGAACTCACTCCCAATATTTTATAAAAAGACCATAAAACCTCAACTTGCCTAAAGTTGGAAAAATCTATCAATCATGAGCATTGCCCTTTTGTAGAGCCTCCAAATGAGAAAAATCTGCTCAAAAACATATAACACACAAGAAATGACTGCAATCAATACCCATATATTGATATTTAGAACTTTAATCAAAATGACACCCCGGGCCCATAATATCAAAATCCAAATTTTATTGAAAAAACATATTACCCATTGCTCGAGAGACTTAAATATCTAGTTTCATCAAATCCCATTTCATATCGAACTTCAAATCAAGGTTTTATAAATTTTTGAGTTCATACATAAAACCCCTATTTTGGGTTCAAAACCTCTGAATTCTATGTAAACATCATGTTAAAGTAATGGGAAAATGATGAAAAAGGCTTTAGAATCATCATCCAATTGATAGAGCTCAAAAATATCCTTCTTTCTTGCCCAATTAAGTACAATATGAAAAAAAATCAATGAAATAGTTCGGGATACATAAGCTCACGGCTCAAATGCACTGCTCATCACAAACTCGGCTTGAACAATGGAGTCAATATTTAAATGACCATCGCGAACGCAGACTTTACTCCACAAAAGCAAGGAAAGAATGTTACAAACTTTAGGTAATATGATCCCTCTCAGTGAACGCAAAGGAGTCTAGCTGACTGCACCAAAAGCAGTTCAAATGTAGACACAATGTAAAAACATAATTCGAATGGACCCTCGGGAGTCCATCAAAATCCCATAAAAACAAACACACATACATAACCATACTAATTTTGATATTCCAAACTCAACAGAACCATCAAATCACACGTATGAGGTCTTTATGACCCGATACTCATTTAAGACTTAAAAACTATAATTCAAAATAACCTAAATGCCCCTAGGCCTATAGAAAATGTCAAAGACCTGATTCTAGGCCAAAATCCACATACTCAATCTAAAGGAACTATTGTATTTCTAATCAGAATACTCAAAGTCTGAATGTCAACCTAAGTCAACTATTTCTCTTAAAACTCAATTTATCCCGTCAAAGCACTAAAAATTATCGCAAATCAGCTAGAATGGAAAATAAAGGTCCTACTAGAGCAAAATCTACATTCCAGAACTGGTGGAACTAAAGGATTTTTGTTTGACGGTCCCAAAATCCGAATGACCCCTGGAGTTCCCTTATTCTCATGTTTAAGCTTCAAAGCTCAAATTTTTTGAAAGCTTACTCAAAGTTCATTCTGTCCCCGAACCAACCATAGAGTCAAATTTAGTTTACCATAATGCAACTACGAGAAGGGTAACATGGTCAATATATGTGGAAATTTAAAAATGACCTTAAGGGTGATTACACCATGGCCTTGAGTTCCCAAATGTACTCTAAGATGGAACTGTCCAGAAACCCATCTTAAAGTGGCTAACTACAGACTCTATTATTATTGCCACTACTGCAGGCCCCTGTACATGTTCTCTCTACTAGTTATCTTGGTAATACTAAAGATACCTTGGTGGAACTTCCCTCTATCACTGCCTCTCACGACCTTGTGATGTAAGAGAATCTCGCTTATCTAAGCATGACACAACACTCCTAATAGAACAACCCTCAAAATCCATATACTACATGGATAAATGGGGATGAAGACACAAAACTCCACACAAAGCAGTGAACTGGCTCATAATTCGTGACGAGCCATTGTCCAAAATCTTATCACAAACCAACCTTAGCCCTGTGCTAAAACATCTCACAAAAATGATCATCGCAACCCACAACTATCAGTGTCCTGTCTCAAATTTGAAAGATCCTCTCAGAGCAACTTCCTCAAATCCCAAAAAGAAAACCTTGTCCATAAGGTCCGCTGAGAACTACATATGGAAGTTTTTCAATCATCTATTACTCCCCTGGGGTTATAGTTGGCCTGGTTTCCATCATCTGAGATACCGCTGGCACTGGTGATACTTGAACTTGTAGAAATACTAAGGCTGACTGAAGTATTAGAGACTACGCATATTATGTCGCTCCTTAATTGATGGATGGGTCCAATCTAAGGACTACCCTCTCACCATAGGTGATAAGTGGAGTGAACCACTCTAAATCTCAGGAAAAACATTATTGTAGGCTGATTCCTAAACCACTGGTTGTAAAAGAGGTAGGTGCACTAGAATCAAATAAGTCTTTTAACTATAGAGCATACCAACATGACCTAGCCTTAATTTTGGGGTCCACCTATACCACGACCCTTCAGTGGAGACTCAATATTGAGGAAGGAGCATCACTCCGTACGCTGAAGACTTCATATGAACCATTACTAAAGACTAAAGTCAAAAAAGGTTCTTGAAAATGAATAATGACATACCAAATGAGAACAAGTCATGAAGAAAGAGTTTCCTACAAAAATGCCCGGTAGCCTCCCCAAGATATGAGTTCAAGAACTAGCGTAGACTTGTAGAACTTATTGGAGATAAGAAATTCATATAAGAAATAGATATTATCTAATAAGGAGCTACAATACATGAAACATGAGTTTATTAAGCACGAAGTAAGAATATGACGATATGAACGTCTACATATCGATCTGCAGGACTCTACTGGACACCTACCTCCATACTAAAGATATTGGTAAATATAAGCTCTACCACTACTTTTTCATGACCCAAAACATAGGTCATGATGGCACCTACAAAATTCAACTTGTAGACATGTCTATTCCACAGCTCAAATTGGATAGCAACAGGATGTACGTAGAATACAACAATAGAACAAAAATAAAAGAGAGAAGAAGAGATAAAATTTTAACATAAGAAAAAATATCCATCTCAAGACCTAGCATTAGTAGTATGAGAGGCATATAAATACAAAACACGGTACATAATGAGCTATATAAATATAAAATATAAGTTGTCTCCGACTAAAAGGAAAAAAAGAGCTCCAACTGATGGATAAGGGTGATCTGAACGCAATGAGCTCGCTATTATCTCTAAGACTCCAAAATACTGCATAACATGAGTCGCGTCCTCAATGATAACCCATACTAAGCCCTACATCACGACAAAGATGCAAAAGTGTAATATGAATACAAAAAAAAAACAGATACCAAGTAGGCATTATAAACACACAGGGTACACATAAGCTACAACTAATGTATAAATGAGTTTTAATATAATATGAAAGACATAAAAGAAATAATCATAATACAAAAGGGGTCTAAGTAATAGCATATATATAATTAAAGTAACTAACTCACCAGAGGCAATAAGTGTAGGAGATAAAAAGGGTACCATCCAATCACGAAGTTATTTGTAAAGTAAGATTACATACTTGGGCTACCAACAGAACATCAATAATAGTAAAGATACATCTATGCCACAAAATAATAGTAGGACCAATTGATAGTGCTAACAAAATAGTAACAACAAACAAATGCTAATTAATAAACTAGACTAGGTAAGTAGGGAATAGCACCTCTAGAAGGTTGGCAAGGAACAACTGTCAATGAAGATACAACCAAAGTAAACAAGACATATACCTGGAGATCCAGCATAGTAATCAACTAACTCAACAGCTACAAACTACTAAAGGAACTAGGGAAGGTAAGGAAATATCTATTAATAAAAAGAAGGAAAAACAAGCATAAAAATAAAATTAGAGAACATAATACAAAACCTACCAACATCCCATACTACCAGCAGGTACATCCATGCATCCACAAACCGAACGTGACTTCCCCCATAATCCCAAGGGGTGAAACACCTTGAAACCTAATGTTATGTGTGTGTTGAATAAACTAAGTGCATTTATGGAATTTCATCTCAATGTAAGGTCTCAACAAATCTACTTATGGTTCATAGAGTGCTTCCACAGCTCATGGAAGGCCCTCGTAGAGTGATCGAGAGATAGGAATTTCTTTAAAAAAATCCCCTTTTCAGGTTTCAAGATGGCAAACTGTAGGAGCCTTTACGGACTGTAGAGGGAACCGTAAACCTTTTCCTTAATTTTTCAAAATTTCAAGTGTATCATGCTTCCACGGTCCACTTTACGGACCATAAATAGGTTTACGATTCGTAGAGTAAGTCGTAAGAACCTGGCAGTTCACTTTTAATTTGATTTTTCTTAGGACCTTTTAAAATTTTCCCATTCACTAAACCCACAATCCCATGTCATTTTATATTCATTTTAAGGTAAATATAAATACCTAAAACCCTATTATTTTATCCATAATTCACAATCAAATCAGTAGCAAATTCTCTCAAAGTTTTCCCTCAAGAATAACAACCTAGGGTTTTCAACAAAGGATTTATGTGCAGTGATTTCTCCATAAATTTTTCAATGGATTTTCTTAAATTTTAGCAAGGTTACCTTCTAAATCTTGTGCCCAAATATCCAATTTTTCAATTCATGGTAATGACTTAGATAATTTAGGGTGAATCCCATAAATTATATTCATGCAAATAAATTCATGTATTTTATATATTTCTATTCATGATCATGATTGTTTATATATGTTTATGTCAGGATAGAATAAATTGTTATAAATTGCAAGCGTGGTCTAGTTTATGAGTTCAAGTCCCTTATGTGGAGTCCATATGCTTGGTTAGTCATCTTTTGGGCAAGTTCCATTACTTTGAAGTTATGGTTCATGGTATGGTACAGTTCATGGTCAGGGTCAATTATGAATCATAATATAGTATAAGAACATACCATGATTTAGTTAACCAAAAAATGTTAGAAAACCTGATTATGCGGTAGTATGCCAGAGACAGACAATTATGAGTTCATGGAACCGTATATGGTCAAGAACACAGATATAGTCAGTTATATTCAGCTCATGGTCAGTTTTTGGGGTAGTACCAGCACCAAGCAGATTTGGGCTACTTTGTGCTTATCCATACCCTTCGTAGCCAAATGTTGGTAAGATCATGGCCCACAGTGGCATTTATAGTTCAAGCTTAGTGGATCTACTAGGAGTTAGACATGGCACTTAATTTGGATGGTTAGTGAGCCTACCCCACATATGGATATATGTTGTACCTCTGGCCTCATGATAGAGGAATTTTGGTTATAGAACCTCCCATGTCATTTATTTGGTCAGTCAGTCAGTTTTATTAGTTATGTGTCAGGTTAGTAGATTCAAAAAAGATAGAGTTAAGGGTAAAAGAGATAAAATAAGATATTTACTTTATCATTGCTTATTTGCATATATATTTCTTATTTAAGTCAGCAAGTGGAAGTTGAGGTATGTGTTATGTGTTCATGTTTTTATATATTGATATAGCCTGTTGCACTAACCCTCTTACATGCTTCGTATATTCAAATATATTAATCGCATATTTTCTTACGCTGTATGGATTTTATTCATATAAGTTCAGGAAACCTTCAAGATCGTGATTGACTTGGACCCTCATTCATAAAAGACAAAAGCAGAGTGGTAAGTTCCCACTTGATTCAGGAGAAGACTGGAGTTTTAGATTATTCCATTTGATTTAGATCTTATACCTAGATAATTAATATTATTTAGTTTTTGGATAGCTTGGTGCATTGTCCTAGCTTATTTCTAGAACTTAGATTGTTTGTGGCTTTTGGACATAGATTGTGGCAGACTTGGATGTTAAGCTATCATGCTTATTTAGATATTTATTATTAATTGCAATGTAAGGTCCACTTAGCTAATATGTTTTATGATATTTCTTCCATTGATATTGAGTGATACATCCTAGTATTATCCAAGTGGTTCTTTTGAAACTGCTAGGGCGACTTAGTGGCAATGGATATCGACCTAGTGAACTACGGGGTGTGAAAAACTTAATATTAGAGCATTAGGTTCTAGAGTACTAGGATATGTATGGAATCCAGAATTAGGTAAAATCTCAGTTTTAGGTGTGACTACGCATATCTATGATTAGGAGGATCTAGAATATTTAGGAAAGGCTTCCCCTTAATGTTATCAAATTCAATCCATAGAGTTCTAATCCAAGATATACTCTCTTTATGAATCATGATTTATGCATTTTTATCATGCCTCCATGACAATCAACCCTTCAGGACAATAGAAAGCAGTATAATCAGGATCAACCAGCTCCAAAGCCATAGCAGCCGCTCGCAGACATTACCACTGTAGAGTTACACAACATGATGCATATGATGTCTTAGACAGTGATGTCCCAGGCTCAATAGTAGGCTCAACTTCCCTTATGTCATCCAGTTTCTCTTGATGCAGGGGTTGTGAGGTTGAGGGAGTTCTTGAGGTTGCCTCTCGCGGAGTTCTTTTGGTTCTAAAGCTGATGACGACCTAGAGAACTTTATAAATGAAAGGTTAAAAGGATTTTTGAGTTGATGAGGGTGTTAGAGGTAGATAGGGTATACTTAGCTTTTTATAGGCTGAAAGATGTTTCTAGTTCTTGGTATGATCTTTAGAGGGGTAGGAGTGCTTCCCTGTTCTTGGGATGAGTTTGAGAGGGCGTTTATAGATAGGTTATTTTAGAGGGAGAGGTGGCAGGAGAGAGTTAGGGATTTTATAACTCTGGAGAAAGTCTCCATATTAGTTATTGAGTATGGGATGATGTTCACCAAGCTCTTCGGTTATGCTCCTAATACTATTTAAGACATGTCAAACCTTTATCCATATTTAAACCAGGCAAGGAGGGAATCTATGTTGAATAGTGATATGTAGATCGGAAGGTTGATGGTCCATCTTGAGAAAACTAAGAAGGATAAGGCCTGATTGAGGAAAAGCAACCAGAACAAGAGGTCCAAGAATAGTCAGTCTAAGTTTAGTCAATCCAAGTCAAGTGGAGGTTAGAGGCAGCAACATCAAACTTTAAGGGGACTAGCCCCTTATACTTCTTCTACTCCTACTCAGAATTTCAGACATCTTCAAAATCTCAAGATGACTCTTATAGCTTCTCAGGGTAGTGCGACAAGAGGGTGCACTAATCCACTGTGTAGTAAGTGTGCTAAGAACCATCTTGGTCATTGCATGCTGGGGAAAGATGGGTTAAACTTTTAGGGGACTATCCCCTTATACTTCTTCTGCTCCTACTCAGAATTTTAGACATCCTCAAAATCTCAAGATGACTCATATAGCTTTTCAGGGTAGTGCGACAAGAGGGTGCAGTAATCCATTATGTAGTAAGTGTGCTAAGAACCATCTTGGTCATTGCATGCTGGGGCAAGATGGGTATTATGATTGTGGTCAGGTGGGTCATACTTTGAATTATTGTCTATATAAGGGGTGTTTTAGGTATGGTAAGTTAGGTCACCAGATTAGGAGTGCACCGTGCACAGTAGGGAGGTGGAAGTAGTACGGCATCAGCACCAACAGTCTTCCCAGCTCAACAGGGTTCGTAATCAAGATAGTTATCTAGATTTGTTAAGTTTAAGGGTTTGTACTTGAAGTATAGATACCAGTATTTCTCACCAAGGAGATATGATGTCCTTTTCTATGAGGGTTGCGTTTACGTTCTGGTAGTTGATAGGTTGAGAGATATGATTGTGTTAGAGGCTTATGATTCCAGGTATTCTATCCATCTTGGAGCCACAAAGATGTATAGAGATTTAAAGGAGGTGTATTAGTGGGAAGGTATAGAGAGTAATATAGCCAAGTTAGCATCTAAGTGTACAAATTGTCAGCAAGTTAAAGTAAAACACTAGCATCCAGTAAAAAAGATACAATAGTTTGAGATTCTGACATGGAAGTGGGAAATGATAAATATGGATTTGTCACCGATTTTATTGTTATCCCAAAATCATGATTCCATATGGGTTGTAATATATCATATATCTAAGTCTACTCACTTCCTACCTATTCACACTAGTTACTCAATAGAGAAGTATAGTAGGATTTAATTAAGATAGACTATTCATATACATGGGTACCTCTAACTATTATCTCTGACTGAGGTATATATCTTATATCTCAATTTTGGAGGTCCTTTCATATGGGTTTGGGTTCAAAGGTTCACCTGAGTATATCTTTTCATCCATAGATAGATGGTTAAGCCAAGAGGACCATTCAGACACTAGAGGATATGTTGATGGCATGTGCAATCGAATTCAAGGTAGTTGGATTGAACATTTACCTGTTATTGAGTTTAAATACAACAAGAACTATTAATCTACATCCAAATGGATCCATTTAAGGTTTTGTATAGGAGGAGATGTAGGTTTCCAATTGGTTGGTTCGAGATAGGTAAGATATCTATAGTTCGGTCAAAGCTTATTTAAAAAGCTATGAAAGCACAAATTATTCTTGAAAGATTGAAGGTAGCTCAGAGCATACAAAAGTCATATGCAGATATAAAAAAATACAGTTAGAGTTTGAGGTAGGTGATAGGGTATTCCTAAAGATATCACCTATGAAGGGTATGATGAGAGTTTTTAAAAAACAAAAGTTGAGCCTAAGGTATATTTTTCCATATTAGATTTTGAAGAGAGTAGGCAGTTTAGCCTATGAGTTAGATCTTCTACTATTGTTAGCAGCAATCCATAATGTCTTCCATATCTTCCTACACAAGAAATACTTAAGTGATTCATTCTTAGTTGTGCTAGTTGGCAGTGTTATCATTGATGATAGCTTGACCTATAAGGATATTCCCATTCGATCTTCCATTTTAGTTAAGTTTCTTTAGAGGAACCAGTCAGATGAGGGAGCTACTCAGGAAGCAGAGGCAGACATGACGAGTCGATACCCCCATATGTTTCCTTTTATTTCGAATTTAGTCTAAGGTAATAACCTCTTTATCCAGCATTAACTTTGTTTGTTCATGAGCAAGTAACATGTAGCTAGCTATAGCATTGCATGAGTCCTTATGTGAATACTTGTGCATTATTTGATGGTTCATGATAGTTATGATCAGTTATAGTAGTATGTATGTGAGTCGGTTGAGTTAGTACCATATTCAGAGCTAGTTTGACTAAAATAAGCCATTGGATACCATATTCATGTGTAGTTCAGTTAGTTAGTCAGTTTCAGCATTCTAGTTCCTTTTATTCTAGATGTAGCCTTCATTTGAGGACGAATAATCACAAGGGGGAGATATTGTAACACGTTGAAACATATGCTATGAGTGTGTGGTCTAAACTAAGTAAGTCTATGAAATTTTATCGTAATTTATCTCTGTTAAGTTTCCAAGGACAATATTATGGTCCATACAGTGATTCCACAGCTCGTGGAACACTCTTCAAGAGTGATCCAGTGACTTAGGAAATTCTCAAAAAATTCCCCCTTTTTATGGTTCAAGATGATGGAATGTAGGAGCCTTTATGTACCGTAATGGGAACCATAAACCCTTTCCCCAAAGTTTTCCAAAATTATAAATTTAGGATGGTTCCTAAGACACTTTATGGACCATAGAACCAGTTTATGGTTCGTAAAGTGAGACGTAAGAACTTGGCAGTTCACTTTTAACTCGATTTTCTAGGGATTTTTCAGATTTTTCCCATTCATTGAACCCATAATACCATGTCATTTTATCTTGGTTTTGGGGTTAACAGAAAATGGCAATCTGTTGATTAAATACACTGCAGTAGTGAATGCTTCAACCCATAGATGCTTTGATACTCCATTATTTATCATCAAAGTCAAAGCCATTTCAACTATAACTATATGTCGGTGTTTTCTTTCGGACACCCCATTCTGCAGCAAAGTATGAACACACGACAGCTCACGTTTGATTCCTATCTTCAGGAGCATGAAATCAAAGACCCTTGACACGTATTCTTCGCCGGAGTTCAGACCTCAACCTCTTGATCTGGTAAACATAGATACCCAAAACCCTATTATTTCATCCATAAATCACAATAATATCAGTAGAAAATTCTCCCAAAGCTTTCTCTCAAGAACAACCTAGGGTTTTCAACTACAGATTCTTGTGTAATGATTTGTCTATCAATTTCTCCATAGATTTTGTTCAAATCAGGTATGTATGATTACAACAAGGTTTCCTTTCAAAACGTTTTCCCAAATATCGATTTTCCAATTCATGGTCATTACTTAGAGAATTTAGGGTGATCCCATAAATTATGTTCATGCAAATAAATTCATGTATTTTATATTAATGATCATGCTTATGTATATTGTTTATGTCTCTATAAGCTATTATGAATTGCAAGAATGGTCAAGTTTATGAGTGTAAGTCCTTTATGTTGAGTCTATATGCTTGGTCAGTTATGTTTTGGAAACATTTTCATTACTTTGAAGTTATGGTTCATGGTATGGTCAGGGTAGGGTAAAGTTCATGGTCAAGGTCAGTTATGAATCATAATCTAAGGGTTTTGATTTCAAATCTAAGTACATATCGGGAGTCAGTTAACTAAAAAAAGGATAAAACCCTTATTATGCGATAGTAGTATGATAGAGACAGACATTTATGAGTTGACGGACCCTTATGTGGTCAACAAATAGATAGGGTCAGTTATATTCAGATCATGGTCAGTTTTGGGAGTAGTATTAGCACCATGTAGATTTGGGCTATGTAATCAAAACACTGATAAGATCTTGGCCGATGTCGGTGCTTACGGTTCAGGCTTAGTATATCCATTAGGAGTTAGACATGTCCCTTACTTTGGTAGGTTTGGGACCCACCTAATGTAGGAATATATGTGGTTCATTAAACTTCATTATTAGAAGAGAAAAAGTAAAGTGGTGAGTTCCTACTTGATTCGGGAGCAAGACAAATTTTTATATCATTACATTTGATTTAGATCTTAGAACTAGATATATTATTATTATTCAATTTTTGGACAGCTAGGGGCATTGTCCTAGCTTATTTCCATAACTTAGCTTGTTAGTGTCTTACGGTGATAGATTGTGTCAGACTTGAATGTTGATTTTTCATGCTTATTCATCTATTTATTTATTTATTGTGATGTGAGTGCCACATATTGGATATATGTTATATAATATTGATTTTGCTAATATTGATTGATAGATAAAGGTATAAGCCAAGTGTTATTGTGAATCCACTAGGGTGATTTAGTGGTTCAGGATGCCCGTCATGACTGGGGAGTGAGCTCTAGGGAATGACAAGGTTTGTATCAAAGCATTAGGTTCATAGAGTCCCAAGATATGTTCGAAAGTCAACTTTAGGTAAAATCTCAGTTGTATTTGTGACTATAGCACATCTGTAATTAGGAGGATACAAAATGCTTAGGAAAACTTTACCTTTACTGTTATCTATTTCTTTCTATGGGGTTTGACTCAAAGATATACTCTCTTTATAACCCATGCTTTATGCATTCCAAATCATGCCTCAACGATGATCAATCTTCTAGGACAATAGTAACCAGCAAAAATCAGGCTCCACCAGCTCCAAAGCCATAGAAGCCATCCGCAGACATCACCACTATTAAGTTACACAACATGATACACATGATAGATCAAACAATGCTAGGCCAGGCTCAGCATCTGGATCAAGCTCCCTTATTTCAGGTATTCTCTCTTGCTGGAGAGGTTGATAGGTGAGGGTAAGGGAGTTCTTGAGGTTGAATCCCCCCTAGTTCTTTAGTTTGAGAACTGATGAGGACCTGTAGAACTTTATAGAGGAGGGTAAGAGGATTTATGAGCTGATGAGGGTGTTGGAGGTAGACAGGGTAGACTTAGCTTTTTATAGGCTTAAATATATTTCTAGGTCTTATATGATCTATGGAAGAATAATAGACGAATAGGAGTTCTTCCACCTTCTTGGGATGATGTTGAGAGGGCGTTTATGGATAGATTATTTTTTAGGGAGAGGAGGAAGGAGAGAGTTAGTGAGTTTATGCGTTTGGATAAGGGTTCCATGATAGTGGATGGCTATTATATGCAGTTCACCAAGATCTCTAGGTATGCTCCTGAGATTATTGCAGATATCCACAACCGAATGAATATGTTCTAACAAATATCTCTTCATATTTGATCTAGGCAGGGAGCGCAACTATATTGACTAGTGATGTGGATATCAGCAGGTTGTTGGTCCATCTTAAGCAGACTAAGAAGGATATGGAAAGATTAAGAGAGAGAAACCGGAACAAGTAGGCCAAGGCTAGTCAATCTGAGTTCAGTTAACCCAAGTCAGGTGGGGGTTAGAGTCAGCAACAACAAACTTCTAGGAGACCAACCCCATTTTCTTTTAGTGCTCCTACTAAGAATTTTAAACAGCCTCAGAATTGTAAGATGGCTCAGGCATCTTCTCGAGGTAGTGTGAAAGGAGGGTGCACTTATCCTTTTTACAGTAAGTGTGATAACAACCATCTTGGTTGTTGTATGCCAGGGTAGGATCACGGTTATAGATGTGGTCAGGCGGGTCATATTCTAAAGGATTACCTGCCTAAGGGATTTTTTAGATGTGGTAAGCCTGGTCACCAGATTAGGGAGTGTCCCTTGGCCTAGTAGGGAGGAGGAGGTAGTACAGCATTAACACCAGCAGCCCTCCCAACTTAACAAGCACTTTTACTATTACTCGTGGTGGTCAGAGCCAGAACTGGTAATATAATTTAGGTTCTATAAAAGATTAAGAGCAGTGTGTATATATAATGACATGTATGTAGGACTACATGGTGTTATTTTTTATGCATTTTCATACCCCGGAGCCATCCTATCCTTTGTATCCCCTTTCTTT
>JBDJHY010382834.1:0-39859 GCA_039654485.1 Withania somnifera | reverse complement strand
AAGATTATTAATATTTGGCACGAGATGCCAGACTATGAGACCCTTGAGGCTCTTTGACTTAGGATGTGAGGTCATGATGACGTTAGAGATTGTACGTTGTGAGCATACCTCCATAGACCTTGCCTTTGGGCTTCCACATGACATGGGGGAAAAAGAGGGAGGGGGCATATGGTGGAAGGGGAAATATATCTTAATATTTAGGATAGCCTTCCATGGGTTCTGCCTGCTGGACCTACGGGTATCCGAGGAGAAGCGTACATAGGACTGGATACTTTATGTGTTTGTATTTACTTTTCCACACTTGTTTTCTTCAGTGTACGGTGAGCGTGACTTCTATCTTTAACTTATTTATTATATTATTTATTCACTGTGTAGTTAAGGTAGTGTATTTCTGAGGCATGTTGCTTATATGGGTTATTGTGCGAGGTACTCCCTTATCAGTTTTCCATTATACTTGAGGTTACCAGTATACCATCCATTTTCTCCTTCTATCTTTTTCTGACTCTTTTTTATTATATTATTATTCACATATAATGTTTCAAGGATTTCGGGTACGTTTTCCTTCATTGCTTGAGATCCTATTATGTGATTAGCTAGCAATACACGTATACTTGTATCTGACTCTTATTTTAGTATCTAGTTTCTCTTTTTGTACTATTTTCTTCTATGACCCATCTATTGTATTCTATTATTTACTACTTTTATTATTGTTATGTGCTCAGTAGGACCTAGAAGCCTACTAGGTACGGGTGTCTTTAGCAGCTTGTACTCATACTACACTTGCACATGTGCAGATCCGAGTACAGGCGCCCAATCATGATTATAGATTGTTGTTCGTGCAAACTACATTCTACTTTAGAGATTCAGGGATTGTATTAAACATTTTGATTTCTTGTTCTGTACTTAGTGGTTCATATCAAACTGATACCGACTTTTGGGGATATTATTTTGACTTTATTACTTCTGCTTTATTCAGTTATATACTATTATTTAAAATTGTGCATTCCGCATTTGATATAGTAGTCCTCCGCTTTGGCTATGGACTACTAGGTTGGTTCTCCTACTGGTGGTATAGTAGGTTCCATCATGACACGCGAAATCGAGTCGTGACATTAATTGATTATCAAATAGCTTGGATCGAAAATTAATTCTACGACTATACTTTAAACCATATCTTTGTATGATCCATTTTGCATTAGTGCAACGTAGGTTCTCCGTGTTATAACTTTTCCAGTTCAACTGAGTCAGAGTTTCCTCCCATTCACCCTGAATTCACAACCAACAATAACTATTTCAACAATATTCATTATAGATCCAAAAAGATCGATACCTAGACTATAGTAATGGTCAATCCTAGACTATGCTGAATAGATTAAAATTGATGGATAATGAGATATTCGTACATTACCTTTTAGACTGAAACTAATAGCTTTATCAGCAACAACCAATTTAATGAAACAGATTTCTACTTTACAATACACCTAGAGTGTTGAAATATATCCAATGATGCTAGAATCAATTTAGGAATTATAGGATTGATTTCAAAATGGGAAACAATTGAGGAGACCAAAATATAAATAAATTATGAAAGTGTATGATCTTGAGGAGGATAACGATGGTTGCACCAATTTTATTTATAGATGGGTCCCAGAAAATGGCCTGAAATAGAAAAACGGATGAAAAAGTAGCTTGCAGAGGAAGAGATTTGATTTTTTTTGTCTTGTTTTAATAAATAAAATTGGTTATATATTGGTGAATTAGACTAAAATATATTATACAAAAATTTTGGGCTGAAAGAGGGATGGGATTAAAGGGCATTATTAAAGATTTACGCATTAGATTTGTAAGATTTTAGACTTCAAAGATGACATCACATTTAAGTCTCTAAAAGGTTCCCCAAAAGTAGGGGATCGTGGACAAATAGGACATGTTCAATAATTTTTTGACAAGTATACACTAAGTTGTTTGAATTTGAAAAAGAGATACCAATGGTGATGTCATCATTTGGTGTCTAAAAGGTAACAAATTTAGCACACTAGTCTCAAATAATACACTTTAGTCTCATCTTCCTTTCATCCTAAAGTTTTAAAAAATATATTTTAGTCACTTATAAATTAAAAGATTTTATTTATTAATAAAAATAAAAAAAACTAAATCTTCCTCCAAAAGCTAAAAAAGGCTCCCCTTTTTTCCTTTATTTTAACCACTTCAGGACATTTTCATTGGCTTTTCGGTAGTCATACATCAAAAAATTAGTGCACCATTATAATCCTCCACAAGTTTATAGAAAGTACAAATTGTTAGTAATTTGTTCTCCTCCACTGCTTCCCATAAGCTTTTAAATCAATCTCATGCTTTCGGAAGAGATTATTGCTTCATTGGACATATTTCAACACTCTAGGTGTCATGTAAAGTCAGAAATATGTTTTATTAGGGTAGTGGTTGCTGATAAAGCCATTACCTTTTATCTAACAGTTACTGCACAGAGATCCTTCCCGCCATTGACTTCCAATAGATTCAAGGTAGAGTCTAGGCTCGACCATTACTAAATTCTGGGCACAAATTATTTTTTTATCTATATTGAATATTTTTTAAAATTGTTATTATTTTTTGTGAATTATTGGGTGAACGGGAAGAGACTTCAACCGATTGGAACTGGAAAAGTGATAAGATGGAGACAACGCCCATTGGATAAAATCTCAATAGGTCATACAATGACATGGTTGAAAGAATATTTAATAGCATGAAATTAAGTTGCGATCGAAGAGAATTGATAATAAATTATTTGGTGAATGGGAGAGGAAAAATAAATTCAGCATTTATCAAGAGTGATAGTCAAGTAGGATTGTACATGTTTTATGTTGCTACGATGGTTCTCAACCTAAATTTATAATGAACTTTGTCGATAAGGCTCGGAATGATGCCTTAATGTTAGCCACCCATCACCATTACCACTAGAATACAATCCAAACAATTTTGATCAACTAGAACATGAGGGCATAGATGATCATTGTCATGTCCCAAGTCTACACCCTAGAAGGGACATGGTGTAGAGAACCCTGAAGGACCCTCAACTAACCTATGTTTGTGGTGCACAAACTAATACAACAACAGAAAATGACTGAAGCAAATGATAATAACAAAACTAATAGTAGTGATGGTTTGTTAATATAGCATAACTGAAATAGTATAAAGTAATGAAATGATGATTGCACAAAACTGAATATACTAAACATTATTACTAAAAGCCTCTACTAACTAAAAATAACCTGCTACAACAGAACCCTGGCTCATAAAAGAGATACTGAAAGTAAGTAACAAAAAAATAATTTGAGAAGGCGGAAGACCGTTTACTAGACCCCAGAGCCCTCGAACCATGAACATTCAACACTATACACTTGTTGAATGGAGATCGAAGATAACCCTGAGCGCTCGATGGATAGCCTTAACCTACATTGTAAGTGTAAAATAATGTGTCAATACTTATGGAATGTAATCAGTATATAGGGATGAATACCGTGTTTAAAATGCTGAAATGAGATAAATAGGATGAACAATTGACACACATTATTTCATATACTAGGAGAAGAGCATATAAAAAATGCAGGAATTCATATATACATTAAAGTTATGAACTCTGCTAAACTAAAGATAGGTTTACTGATACAACTTGAGTAACTCATGGACTAAGATAGATCACAAACATAGCTAAAATTACTCAAAGATGTCTTACATTAAAATCTATAGTCATAAACTATACTAAAAACTGAAGTTGTAATATGAGTACTAAAACTAACATATGTAATTGAAGTTAAATGCAATTGAACATATGTGGGAGGTTCTCCTAACCAACAGAGACTATGTGAGCCTTATGGAGTTCAGTATACTTCCACCACAATAAAATAGGGTGTCCAGTACTTTTCAAGGTAAGGGACCTGATAACTATGGATCCACTAAACTGAGCCTTGTTCGTTGATGTCGCCCAAAGCTACACCTTAATTAAGAAGTGTAAAGTGGTTATTATCAAATATCCAACCCAACCTAGGGTAGGGGTTGATCCCACACGAAATGTGATGGAAATAAATCTATAACACTTTTACTCAATTGTAGTTAATATTGTCGAAGAGAAAAACTAAAGAAAATAAATAGGGGTTTAATTCAACTTTAATATTTGAAAAAGTTAGCAAAAGAAAAGAATTATAGTGATTGTGATCAATAAGTGTGAGATACTAGGACTGGGTTCCCCGTAACATCTTAACTCCATAGGTTTTGGTACAAGTGTTCTATCCCAGTGTTATGCATGAGAAATCTACAGGTTAATTTCACCTAAAGGCCTTCATGCCCTATTAGGTGACTTTGCACTAATGTTCACCAGGTCCCATAGTGTGTTCCATACCAACCCATGATTATTGATCTTGGATTTAACCATCTCTGTCAAGTCTCAGGTTAATTACATGGAATCTTTAAACCTCTGTTGTAGTGTTATTTTCCTAATCTCTACCCCAACCCCTACCCATCAAGACAAGTAAAGAACACTGGCGAGATTTTAATGCTTGAACTCGTTAAAAAGACAATTAATATGAATAACCCTACAATACATGCATCTACACCATTAGAGAATCACTAATTGTACCTAACCCTAATTTGCTAATCTGTTAGGGTTCTCACAATCCTAGTTGTGATGTTTAGCTACTCATGCTTGCAAAGAAAATATCAAGAATCAAAGAAAAATCATAATAAAAACAATTACAATAATTTAAATTTTTAAACATAAATTAATAAATAAATATAAGTGAAGAAAAGAATACACCATTCTTTTAGCCTCTACGACGTCTCTCAAAAAAATTGAAGCTCCAATATTCTCCAAAATATTTAATAATTAATATTATACAAAAATTATATATTCAATTCTATGTCAAAATTATTCTTATGGATTATTTAGAGGTAAAGGAAAAATGCCAAAACAAAAATAATTGAGTCCAAAATAGCTAAGAAAATGAAACCTAAGAAATCTTATTCCTTCCGAATAGAGGCAGTGAGCACCTCTTTGATGATGAATGTCACTTGGCAACCTGGAGCACTTGAATCATAATTGAATTGTAATTTTTCCTCACATGTGGGCTTTAATCACTTTTTATTATTTTATTAAATTTATTTCATTAAATTATCGGCTTGATTTTCTTATGTAATTTTTTTATATTTAATTTATTTTTACTTCAAATTTCTCCATTTTTTTAATATTCAATCCTAACACATAAAAATAATCAATACAAACAAATTTATAAAATTAAAACTCAAAAATATAAATAAAATACTAAATATAAGGTAAATAATAATTAAAATATGTATTTTTGGCCTGACATCACCATCTCACACTTAGACTTTTGTTCATACTCGACCAAACATTAAAGCTCAACTCAATAAATCATGCTAGAAATGCCACCACTTTGATTGATATATATAATTATATATAAATTCACAATATCAAGTACTTTTTTCGATCATTATGCAAGAAATACAAACAAACAACAAACCCCTAAACCTTCGAACTTCAAAGGAGGATTCTAACTTATGAAATTTAAGTGCTCTCACCTAATCCTGTCAAAGAAAGTTAATAAAATCACCTGTCTATAATGAAACAAGTGTCGTCACATGAAGAAATAGTCCACACACTCAATTTTAAAAAAATAAATTATAATTAAGGACTTAGCATCAAAGCACAACTCTTGCACTTATAAAAGAACTCATATGTATGCACAAAGAACCATAGGCTTGCCTATTAAATACATCTCCACTAATTAATCATATGCTCGAATAGAATCAAATAAGACTTTTTAACATGTTGTAATATTGACTAAGGGAAGGGTAGAAAACTTATATAATAGTTCCTTACACTTCCCTAAGGACTTTACACTTTCTTTTTTCAACACCATTATTTTTTATCTTTTTATTTTTTAACCCTCTTTCAATAATTATTGTTGCTGGTATTTCTCAACAAAATGAGAATGCTTCAATCATTAGTTTTTTCAAGAAGTTTTTTTCTTTTTTTTTCTCTTTTTTCATGTCACATTCTTTAAAAAATGGCCTTTTTGCACAAGTAACTTTCATTGGTCACCTTTTATACTTGACCATCCTTTTTTTCAGATTTAACAATCCTATCACAATTCATGCTATGATGCTTAAGGAAGCTAGTGCAAAAATTAGGGATTTGATAAAAGGATCAAGGTAAAAATACGGCCAACAAATAAAAGGTTACAGGCTCAAAGGGGCTAACTAGTGATAACAGTATCTGAAAAGGCTAAAATTTATGAAACATATCAAATAAAGCCTATTGTCCCTTCTAGAAGAGCAATAATTTTTAGTTCGCTTTAATAACATGTAGGTAAGTGATAGATTAAGATGGAAAACATAAAATATGCCAAAAAAAATCTTCACCCCTCATAGCACAATTATCAATCGAGATTGGTCAGTTCTACTTCTAAAACAAACAGGGTCATAGAAAAAAAGATAAGAAAAGTTACATATAGAGTCACCTCCATTAGTCTAGATAAAAAGATAAGAAAAGTTACATATAGAGTCACCTCCATTAGTCTAGGTGTCAAAAATTTTGCTATTTTATTTACACTCAAGCACATACAAAAAATTACTATTCAAGATCACGCCAAATTATTTTTATCAAACAAGTCCAATTCTTTTTTCTTTTTCCTCAAAGAAACCCTAAAATAAAAAATATCTATTTTCAAAAAATAAGAAACTAAAATAAAAATTGAATATTATTCTCTCAAGGTGGTCGTTATCCATCAATCGTTGGGAAAAGTCTCTACCTATGAAAAAAATTAAAACTACTCGTAAAAAAATAAAAAATACTCTAAAAAATAAAAATTGTACGGTTCAAAAAAATATCTCTTGAAAAAGAGCTGATGCACAAAGAAAAATCAAAGAGAGATTATTATCTAACTAATAAAGTAGTAAAGAAATCACCCAAAAAATTCCTCCACCTCACACTTAAAATTGTACAATGTCCTCAATACACACAAACAATTTATAATAATATGGTAAAAGAAACTCTTTGGCATACCATAGCCCGAAGCATTAGCAACTCATGGGATACTCAGACTTCTCACATTTGTGGTTCTACATAGGGTACCACACACTTAGTTGCAAATTAGCGACTTGCTTTTGCAATCTTCCAAAGGCTTTGATTCCATGATTAAAAACCTACAAAAAAAAAACAAATAAAGTGATAAAAATAATAAAATAAATTCAATATAGAAAAGCAACGAAATTGGGTTGCCTCTCAATAAGCGTCATATATAAATGTCGTGGTACAACATCATCATTTTTTTTCTCCATGTAGAACTTAGTTATGAATCTTACCCCTAATATTTTTTTATTTTCTATTAGCTCAAGAGGTGATGGTATAAAAATAAAGAAATCAAGCAATAAATATCGCATCTTGTCATTCTTGTCCCTTAAGTGAGATATTTTTTTTCTTCTAGAAATTACAAACTTTGAAACAAATACACTTTGTTCTACATTACTCATATTCTCAAAAGGATTAAATTTTTCAACTTCTTCATCATCCTCCAAGCACAATTTTGAAAAGTGGATAGAATGTGGTCTAAGGTGTGTGAATTTCAAAGTTTTTTTGTTCTTGAAAACCTGATCCCCAAATGAATTAGAGTCTTCAAGCATGATATGTTGAACTTTTTTTTTGCAACTCTACTATCATTTTTTAATTGCTACATCTTGAAGTATTTTTGGATTGGATGGTTTGTAAATCTTCATTAACTCTTTGAAATTAATTCTGACCGCATTTTTCATTGATACCAACTCAAAATCAATACACATAACCCTTTGGTGTTGAGCAACACAATTATCAATATTTTTACACAACTCCTCTTCAAGGTTTAGAGTATCAATTAAAAGTTGATCCACATCATGACTTTAGCTCAGCATGCCTTCTCAAGAAATCCAACATCATCTATGATATTCTTTCATGACATCCTCATACATCATTAGCCAATATTGACCCATAAGTTTTCCAAGACATGGGTCATCAAAATATAAGTTGCAACCACCAAACTTATTTTCATTCAAAGATCTCATAGTATACAAAATATTAAAAATAAGAAAATAAAAACTAAAATTAAAAAAAAAAAACAATGAAAAAGTAAACTAGGAAATAACGAATACAAAACAAAATAAAAATTAGTCAACCATTCCCAAACCGTATTTCCCGGAAAAGGCATAAAAAATATCAGTTACACCTCAACTAAGAAACGTAAAGTGATTGTTATCAAATATAGAACTCAACCTAGGATTGGGGTCAATGCCAATAGGTAAATCGATGAAAATAAGTCTATAGAACTTTTTCTCAATCGTAGCTAATACTTCCAAAGAGAAAAATTAAAGAAAGTAAATTGGGAAAGTTTAATTCAACTTTAATAATTGAAATAAATAGGATAAGCAAAGAATTATAGTGATTGTCATCAGTGAGTGAGAGATACCTAGGATTGTGTTTCCTAAAACATCTTAATTCTGTAATTGTTTTGTATTCGTGTTCTATCCTGGTGCTACGCATGCAAAATATATAGGTTAATTTCACCAAAATGCCGCTAGGCCTTTATTAGATAACTTTACACTAATCTCCTCCAGGTCTCATTGTGTGTTCCGTACCAACCTCTGATTATTGATCTCATATGTAACCATCTCTGCTAGGTGTCAAATTAATTAGATGGAATCTCCAAATCTCTGTTGTAGTGGTCTTCTCCTAATCTCTATCCCCCACCAAAGCAAGTAAAAAATACAGGTAATATTTTAACGTGTACATTATTAAAAAGAAATCAATATGAACAACCTTAAAATACATCCATTTACTCCATTTAAGAATCATTGAATGTACCTAAACCTACTTCGTTAATCTGTCATGGTTCCCACAACCCTAGTTGTGGTGTTTAGTTACTCGTCTTGCAATGAAAATATCAAGATTCAAAGAAATATTTATAGTAAATATATTTACAATAATTGATCAAGTTAAAAATAAGTCTAAATAAAAGAGAAGAAAAGAAAAAATAATTTTATTAGCCTCCCAGGCGGCTCTCTAAAAATTCGAAGCTCTAATGTTCTCCAAAAAAATTCAATATTCAATGTTGTCTAAAAATTCTATGTTCAATTCTATCTAAATATTATTCTTAAGAAATATTTATAGGTGCAGAAAAAAGCCTCAAACAAAATTAACTGAAATCAAAATGGACTAGAAAAAATAAAATTGGAGCAATCCTATTCCGTTGAAATAGAGGCATTGAGCGCCGCTTTGACGATGTTTGTCACGTGGCTTGCAACGCTTGTATTACAATTGAATTGTAATTTTTTCTATAGTGCACTTTGCATCAATTTTTATTATTTTATTAAATTTATTGCATTACTTTGTCTGCTTGATTTTCTTCTGAAATCTATTTATATTTAATTGTTTTTACTCCAAATTTCTCAATTTTTATAATATTTAATCCTACACATAAAATTACTCAATATATAAATTATTTATAAAATTAAAAATAAAAAAAAATACTAAATATGAGGTAAATAATAATTAAAATATGTATTTGTGGTCTTACATTAGTTATTTCGGGCTATTAAACCTACGATGGAAATGTAGTTCTGAAACTTGGGTGCCAACCTCTATTGGTGGAAGACATGGTTCCCAATCCACTCGGTGCTGGTTACTACTCCCAAAATTAAAATACTGGTGGTCATACTATACTGAACTGAAGTAGTTAAGTAATTCTCTATTTAAGCCTGTACTAGTCATATTAAAATTGTTCTGAGTCTGTGAGGAATTTGATCTTGAAATACTGAATATGCTTAGTTTAGGCCTGAAAGTTAACATTTATCTGAGATTGTGATCATGACATCAAAACATACTAAGGGTGTTATATATATCCTAAAAGTTATCTTTTATGTATAAAATCATCATATACTTGAAACACTGCATAAGACATGTAAAGCATACCTAAAACTGAAGATTACTAAGTACTATCATGTAGCAATGAAGGAACATAACCAATAATAGGACCAATACCATGAAGACATATATTTCATGAGAATCTGATGGGCAACACAAAGTCATGCTTAGGCATAGAGATGATCTTGATACTATGACATAACAAAAGAAAACCATGATAAAGTTAATAAAACATGTTTAGGATCATGGAAATATCATATAAATTTGAATTCAGAACATATGGCTGAATTTGGGTAAGAATCCTAATCACGGGACTCATCGAATCTTAATATTAAAAACTAAAATCTGGGCATAAGGGTGGAAGGAAAACCATATTGAATACCCACATACTTATTGACTGAGAATTCTAACTGGAACTATGAAGGACGAACTTGGATTTCTAAACTTGAAGATACAGAACCCTAGACTTTTTTTAGAGAGTTGTTTGTGTTTCTTGAGAGATTTAGCATAGAATGGGAGATTTATCTAGGTGTGGTATATATAATACCCTTAAAAGAAGTCAAAATGACATAATATTTTTCTTGGATGGGGTAGGGATTGACTAGAATGCCCTTATTTAAAGACTATTGAAAATCTATTGGGAAGATACCACAGTCAATAATATGGTCTATAGTATAGATACCATGGTATGTAGGTTGGTCTTTCATCCGGTACATATGCCTAGGATATGAGAACGGACTATAGGAGCACAATATGGGTTGTACTATGCATAGTATAGTCCATACGTTCGATCTATATTCCTGAACTCCAAAAATTGGATACGTCGGGATCTTACCAGTATGGTCTGTACTTCTAATACCACAATCTGTATTGTTGGTCTGTGAATTAAAGGTCTAAAAACTAACCATGCAGGGCTTTTTATTACAGATCAAGAGTACGCTCTATAGTCTTGACCATACACTGTGTTTGCAGTAAATTGTCCCATATTTTGAGTCATGTATAGGTACTAATCTAAGTACTTGTTCTAAGAATGAAAACATGTACAGGGCCTTACAATATCTCCCACTTGGGATTATTTTTCCTCTAATGAAGGATCATATTGAGGGAACTAAGCATGAACTGAGAAAATTAAGTAGAAGGATGGATAAAATCAAATACTAAGCTGAACATGAACTAAATGTTGATATATCTGAAGTTGAATATTGAATAGGTCATGGGTAAAATTTCTAACTTAACTGAAACATGATTTAAATTAATATACTAGGTACCATTTGGTGTACATAAATTACAAAAGGGATAGCGGGGAAACATAAAGTCTCAAAGAAGTAATTGCTAGATAGAGTTAGAAAAAAGTACCTCAAGCTGAATTGGAATTTCAAGGGAACAAATGGGGGTACCTAGCCATCATATCTATTTCGGCATCCCAAATACCCTCCTCTATGGACTAATTCCTCCAAAGCACCTTGACTGAGGCCATCTTTTTTTGTTTCTAAGCCTGCAAACCTATCGGTCTAGAATTTGAATATGTAGTTCCTCATAAGATAGACTATTTTCACACCCACCTTTTCTAGGGGAACCACGAGCAATGGATATCTAATGCACTTACTAGATAAATACACATGGAAAGCAGGAAGAATCGATGCCAACTCTATAAGAAAATCTAATTCATAGGCCACTTTGTTGAGTAGGTTAACAATACTAGAAGGAGGGGTTGAATAGTGTCGTGGGTTCTTTAAATCTTTTCGGGTTAAGCAAGAGAATAGAAACGGTAATGAAGGAACACAAAGGATTTATAGTGGTTCAGCCAACCTCTTGCCTACATTCACTACCTATGTTCTTACAACTTAGTCTTTTCAACTATCACTAACAAACTTACAATCACTTTCAAGACAAGTGAGAGCTCTTTACAACTTTTTGATTGTTGGTTCAAGAAAAACCTTCTAACTTGAGTTGGAAACAATCTCTTTGTTTTCCAACTCTTCAACACTTACAAAATATGATTACAAATTAGAATAAAGTATAAGAACAAGTGGTACAAAATTTGAGATACAAGATGAAGCACATGAACTTTGTACTCTAAGTAGATGAGTGTTGAATGCTTTGATTTGAAGAGAATGTTGATATAAAATGTTGGATAGTATTCAAAGTTATTTATCTCTCATCTTTGAGATGTATTTATAGTTATGTCAGCTGTTGTAGCTGTTGTGAGATCAATTTTAGTTGTTGGGTCTCATTAAATGCTGTAATAAATGCTTCTGACACCTTGATTTGTCGACCAACTTGAGGCTTTGGTTGACTAACACCCTGGCTTGGTTGACCAACTCTTGGTCTTGGTCGATCGGAATTTTTGGAGTAATTCACTGCTTCATGTTTACTCCACCAACATATATTTTTTGTTGAATAAAGCTTCACCAAAATGTTTAATTGAGTCTTCAAATTGATGCCTATGTACTGTGAATCAAAACTAGCCATTAGAATAATTTGTGAGCTGATTTTCTTCCCAATTTGGTCAATTAACACTTAGTATTGGTCGACTAATGCATTTTCCAGTAACTTACTGGAATTCCTTTGGTCGAGCAACACTGAAATTTTGGTCGACTATTTTAGTCCTTGTTGGTCGACCAACAATTGTGTTTGGTTGACTAACACATCACTGATTCTTCACAAATACATCACTTTTAGTTGTCAAAATGCCTCAAAAAGTTCTTTGAAGTTCCAAAACGGGTTCATGAATTAGGATGCCTTTCATGAACATATTCTTTTTTTTAGCGCTTCATTAACATTGAATCTGTAGCTTAAAGTTTTTGTCATCAATCAAAACATAAAGGGATAATTTTGTGAACCCCCTTGGTCCAACAAGTTCTATTGTCACAACTTTCAACAAGTGCAAGATTAAGTGTTCTACGCGATTGTGTCCATATTTCATGCCATCACGCTTCATTAAATATTTGTGCTTTATAATTGCAAGGTTGTCCATGCAATCATGCTGAAGCACCGCCCTCGTAAATCTACGAGATCGCAACGACCGTTTTCCAGTAGTCTACATGATCTCACAGTATGTTCACGATATAGCGATGAGTAAAATACCTTGCATTATATAAAGCCCTGCATGATCGTTATGCTTTCATTCTATAAAAAACATCACGAATTCTTCAGTTCTAAGGAAAAAACCTCTCCCAAACATCATCCCAAGGCTTGGGAAAATTCTCTCGACTTTGTTCATTGATTCCTTCATGTTTTTAGGTATGTCTTCTTCCTTTCTTTCTTCAAATTCATTAGTTCCTCCATTAATGAACCCTACTTGTTGAAATTGATAGAATCATGCCATAATTCCTATATTTTTGAGTAATTCTTCGTTATTGGAGTATACATTGCTTTTAGGATTATTAATACACCGTAATTCCTTGGTTTAATCCATAAAAATGCTCCTTTGACCCCGTTAGGGTCAAATCTATCCGGCTTGTTTTGAAGCCCTTCCTGCACTTGAATTTTTCTTAATTTTTTTAGCATAGGTTCCTAATGGCGTTGGGGACCCTATAGTAAAGTTTATTTTCAGTTTGGCGAGCAGACCCGGTAAGACCGTTTTAGGCCCAGTCTGGAACTAAGCATAAATTATACTGTTAGACTCGTATTAATATATAGAATACTTTATCTCAAGTTTCAAATCATCCAAAGAACGTTTGATATCACTCGGAGTACTATTCGTGAACTTGCAACGCTTTATCGTCGGACGACAGGTAGGCTTTGTGGGGCTATCTCTAGGTTTATAACTTTAATAATTATACTAAATAACATCCGTAGGTTGGGTACTTAGGTGGATATAGTGATACTGTACTATTCTTTTTTATATTAATATTTATATTTTGGCATCCGATTGATATGGTGACCATGACTTGGAAATTGGCTATAGATACCTGTACAAGACATAGGATGTTGATATTAGATGATCATATGTTGATATATATATACTTGTCGATTTGTTGTGCATTCATAATATAAGAGGTTAGGCCTATGGCTCCGATGAGAACGCGTTAGGGCTGGGTTAGTATCACCACCTGATTATTTAGCCATGATGGCTAGAGGATGATTTTGATTACAAAGATAAATAATGACATAAAGAAATCAATGGTAGCATTCTAATAATAATATTAGAAATGACCTTTTACTATTTTAGACTCGGTGTTGTATCAAGCACCCAATAATACTATTTTTACTTATATTAGTCCAGGCTTCACCCCCTGGCACCAGAAAATATCATTTTCTAATAAATATTGGGACTTAAGACCGACTCTGTTCGGCATTGAGTACAGCCGCTGGACTTGAGTTCGTCGTCGTACGATAGTGAGTATGGATTTTTGACACACATGATACTACTGGCTATGGAAATTGAGGATACCCTATCTTTTGCAGATTTTGGTGATACGATGATATACTAGCATTGGACACCTTGATTTACAGATAACGGCTTGATGATACTATTAATATGAGGCACAAAATGCCTGATTTGAGATTTTTGTCGAGCAGGGCTTGATGGTACTATTGATATGAGGCACAAGATACTAGGTTGAGATTCATTGCGGTTCTAAAATTGGTATGTAAGGTTTTGATGACGTTCATGTGCGTGTTTACTTTTTGCACTTGTTTTCTTCAGTGTGCTCATAGGTTGGATAGGGGGCCTATGGGTGAGCATGTTTTCGTGTACGCTGGGCTTCTTTCTGGGGATTTGTCAACGTTTAATTTCTTTACTTTATTATTGCTTCTATTACTTAGTCGTCATTGTTGGTTAATTGTTGCTTTATGTTATGTGGGACATGGTGCCTTCAATTTATTATCCATTCATACATCCTTTACTTGAGGTTATTGGTATACTGTCCCTGTTCTACTCCTATCTTCTTTGATTCCTATTTATTGCATTATTCACATATGTTGATGCAAGGAATCTGGGTACATCTTCTTTCATTGCCTGAGATCCTGTGTGTGATTTGCTAGCGATACATGTCTACTTGCCATTAGTAGCTAGCTTCCCTTGTTGTACTATTTTCTTTTGTTACCCTTTTCTTTGTATTTTCATTATATATTACTTTTATTATTTTTATGTGCTTAGTGGGCCCTCGAAGCCTACTAGGTACAGGTTGTTTCAGTAGCTTGTACTCATACTACACTTGCACATATGCCGATCCAAGTACAAGTTCTCGATCATAATTACCGCCAGTAGTTCGTGCAGTTATATTTCTTCAGAGTTCAGGGTGAGCTGGCGTCCAGCTTTTACATGCTTCTCTTCAGATTTGACATTACTATTCGATCTCTATGTATTTCGAAGATACATTTGTATTAGACCTATTTCAAATTTATTGCTTCTGTACTCATTGGTTCGTTTGACACTGATACCGATTTTTGGGTCTTATTTAATTCTTAAAAACTTCTGTACTTATTTATCTTTTGACTTTTGATATACTTCTACAATTGATTTAGTAGTCCTCCGCTTCGACTATGGACTACGAGGTTTGGTTCTCCTAATGGGGATATAGTAGGTTCCATCATGATCCGCAAAATCGGATCGTGACAATCGGACACAAGTCCAGATAAATAGTAAGTGATAGCACCCGGTAAGTTCATATTTTGATTACGCACAAGGATCATCAAATCATGAATGTCTATAAAATACGTAACATCAATCACAAAATATTATGCAAATAGACTCACATTACCACTCAATGACTATCAGCCACTATAAAGAGTCTAACTACCATTAAACTGTAACCTACCCCAACAGAAGAACTCAGGCCAAGAAAACTAATTCACAGATGCCTTTCCTTTGTTCAATGCCTCAGAATATTCAAAATCTAAAACAAAAAAATATAAATTAATTATCTACCTTACAAGTATATATTTTGAGAATCCAAATCCACTAATTCTACCCTTATTCGAGGTCTATAACATAAATTTTCAATTTAAGGATTCTTACTCTAAGAATCCAAGACCTAAAGCCTCAATTTATAAATGATTTCTTATGAAAATTATAGATATAAAGTGAAGCATAAGAACCATTTACATCAATACTTTTAAAATCAATAAAATCAGTAATCAAAAACCTATTCATTCAATTCTATTCTAGTAGCGATTCTCATGCATAAAGGTACAGGATATAATAACCAAGAGAAGTTTGGTGTTTTGGTGTACTCCCTAAAGAATATTCCCTAATGGAAGTTGTAACTAGCTAACATCAAGCTGTAAAGAAAATTTTTAGGGAAATATTCTTTCTTGGAACCACCAAAACAATTCTAATTCTTTTCCTTTTGTGGATCGAACACCTTTTTGTTGGTAACTTATTCCTTTGAAGATATAAATTTTCTCAAGAACACCAAGAATAAGTGAAAGACCCAGAAAATAGCAATTTCTTCAAATCAACTCGAATTTTGATGAAATTTGAGATCCTTGCTCCTTTTGATGTGAGAACAAAATCCCTCAACTTTCGAAATGAAGAAAGCCCTTATATTTTTATAAATGAAGTTGAAAAGTGAAAAGTTGATTTTAATAAAGTTTTGAAAGTGAAATTCTTTGTTGAGTTGAGATGGGAAGAGTCAATAAGTCCTACAGACCCTGGATATGATATGGGATTGATATGGTCAGAGTCAGTAAGTCCCAAATTCCACGGATATAATGGTTTCTAATGACGATAATAAAAGAAATCAACATAAATTGATCTAAAATGATTAATGAACCTCCTAAAATATTTGTATTAAGGTATGTGCTCTCTTTTTGATTTGAGTATTATTGGTCTAATTGCATTTTTGGATTTCTTGTTAAGATCTTGAGAACTTGCTACTTTAAAGTTGTTACTTGCTACTCGTTGAGGCTTTATCTACATTTCTTGTTAAGTGTTGTAGATAGAATTATTTTTTTGATGCATATTAGTTTTTAGTTAGGGTTGCATATAATACCTACTTAGTACACGGTGATTCTTGTGTTCTGATACTATCTGGACTTTTCTTTTGTTGAGGGCAGCAGGTGTTCCGCCGACTCAGACTCGGATTCATCTCTAGCTAGTTTTTAGCAAATTAGATTCCAGGGTGAGTTATGCCTTCTCATTTATAGTGGATTCTCTTACTCATGGCATGATGTCCTTAGTTTTCACACATATAATATCTTAATTATTTGTTATGGAATTTTTTATATTCTCATATTTGGTAATTTGGAAATACATATCCTCGATGTGATGGCTTTCAGGTTTTGGGAAACAAGTTGTAATTGAATCCAGTGAATTTTATTTCCTACTTTATATTGGATTTTAGTTTCTATAGTATGTCATATTTCATAAGTTGAACAGTTAATTTAAGTTGTGGTCCAGGTTCGGTAGTTCATCCACATGAAGGTTAAGTATGGGTTCCACCCATGACTCATTTTGGGTCATGAAGAAATTGGTATTACTGATTTAGGTTTAGTGATCTCATCACACAAGAACAAGTCTAGTAGAGTTCTAAGAGATGGTACAACGACACTTGAACTTTTCTACGAGAGGCTATGAGACTGTAGAAACACTACCTTTCTTCTTTATGTTTTACTATTACTTTAATCCATTTGGTATCTTGGTGATACAAATTGGTATCTGATTTTTTTATTATATTTTAAAAATGGTCAGAAATAGAGCAACATCAGCAGTAACATCAACACCAGCAAGAGATAATGTTCTTAAACCTATTATTGAGATTGTAGCTCGAGGGGTAGGTGCAAAGAGAGGTCGTAGTAGAGGTCACAGAAGAAAGCCTGCTAGAGGAAGAGGTCAAACTATTAGGACATCCAAGGAAAGAGTACTGACCCCTCAATCATTTGATGAGATAGCTAGAGAGGATGTTGAGGTCATGGATGAAAAGATATATATGGAGGAAGAAACAGAATATCATACTCCAGAGATATTCCACCAGGTCCTCAATTATCTCTGTGAGTTTTCCAATCAGTGCCAAGTGCCCCTAGTGCAGCACCTCAGATTCGAGGAGTACATCATTTAGCTGATGTGGATCCTGCATTGATGCATCCTTAAAAATAGACACATTTCCCCAATTGAATATAGGAGAAGTGATAACTACTGACAAGCATGATCACTTTATTAAGTTCCCAAAGTTAAACCCCCCGGTATTTAGGGGCACTAAATATTAAGATTCTTATGATTTTATTGTTGATTTCCATAAGCCGCTTTATAAGATGGATAAAGATTTGGTTTTAAGTTTTTGACATACCAACTTCAGCGAGATACCAAAATATGGTGGCATTCTTATGTGAGTATAGAGTAGTAAAGGCACCGCCTATGACTTGGGCAATATTTTTTGACTTCTCTATGGAGAAGTATGTACCCTATACATTAAAATACAGGAGGAGAGATGAGTTTCTTAATATTGAACAAGGGAAGATGTTTTTTGCATCCTATGAGGCCAAGTTTCTAGAATTTACTAATTTGCTACTAAGTTTTACTTTAGTCTAGAAGAGAAAATTCGATGTTTTGTGATAGGACTAAGGTCAGGTTTGTAGAGTCTAGCCTTGCAGGTGGCTTCTTTGGCAAAGCCTTTCCAGGAAGTGGTTGATTTTGTGATAAATATAGAGGGGTGAAGAAAAATAACTTCTCCAAGAAGACAATAATCAAGAGGTTCATTAATGGAGGCGAGTTTAGTAGTTATTACTCTAAAGGGTAGAGTTCTTGGGCTTACCCGACCTATCTTATTAAGTCTTTATTGTAGATTTCAGTTAGGGGTCCATCAAAGAAAGACTTTCTATTTTCTGATTTTGGGATTATCTTCAGTCTTCTGCGCCTTCGTAGAGACCCTCTCTTGATTCAAGGACTTGTTTTGAATGTGGTGAGACTGTTAATATCATGAAATATTGTCCAAGGAAGAGTCAGAATAGCAATGATCAGGGTTATAGAGCACCACAATTAGATACAGGGGCGGCTGTAGAGGGGGCCATCACTCTGGAGACGTGGTGTCCAAGGTTGTCGTGGTCACTAATATGGTCGGGGTGGTGGGTAGGTTAGAACTACTAGTGATGCAATATTCAATGACACTACTTTATTTCTTCAAGGTCTAATTGAAAGGACTTAAGCCATGGTGAACATGGACACTACATGTATAGTTTGCGAAGAACTTTTTGTGATCAAAGTGAAGCAATTCCACATCTATATAGTTACTTGGATGAATAAATGTCAAGTAGAGAGAGACTAATCATGAATTTCCAGAACTCATAATTTAAGAGAAGACCAAACAAGGCCCTTGTCTTATTAAGGGTATTATTGAAATATCTAGTTGTCTTATATTCTAGCTTAGTATAAATAAGGTATTTTAGGGTTAATTTTTACTAGGTTATTTTTGAATATTTAGTATTGCCTCATGTGTGAGACTTTGAGAGCTTGGTTTAAGAATAAGTTGAGAACTTCTTTGATTTAGGGTATCCGTCCCCTTGAGGTCCTCTTGATAGGTTAGGTGCTTAATAGATTATGTGATTAAGGGTGTTGAATTTATTTTCATCGTTCCTAACCCATTTCTCTATTTTGTGTCTTTGATATATATTTGATGCTTCTTTAATTATTTAATTAGAGGTCTTTACTCTTTAGTATTGGTTGCTTATTAATCATAATCATTGTGTCAATTCTCTTTCAATTTGCGGCTTTTTGAGTTTAATAAGAGGGTTTAGTTATAATATAGACAAGTTTTTGTATTGGCTCTTGATTTATTTACAATTCACCTATCCCATGAATCCCTTTTATTTTATCATTTGATTTTGCATTTTGAGATTTACATCAATTGGTATTAGAGTCGTGGTTAGATCTCATTTCTATGAAATATAATCTTAGATATGTTATCACAAAAAGAAGAAATAAAATATCAAAAAGTATTAAAAAAATTTATGTTGATTTGAGTCTTGTTTGAGTTTCTAGTATTAGATTTGTTTTTCTTATCTCAACTTAAACTTGAGCTTGATTGAAGTAAGAGTTTCAAAATTGTTGGGTTGAGAAAGTTGAAGGTTGAAAATGGAATTTAGGTTGTTGCATTGAATACTTGGATTTTCTGATACCAAGCTGTCACGACCTGATTTCTCGAATCATGATGGCACCTACTATCTCACAAGTAGGAGAACTAGCCCCATTGCCAAAGCTGAAGCGGAAGGATACTATGCCAACAACAGAATGCACAAGTATAAGTAATCATAATAAAGAGAAGAGATATAGAATCAGAACTACGCAATGATACAAGAAGGGCATGATAAAGCAAATAACACAATGCACAAATAACTCACAGAGTAAGAAGGTCCAAAATTAAGGACTATAACTAACTTATGTAGTAAATACAGGAACACGGTAAGTAAAATAACACTACCAAACCCCCATAAGAATGGCAGTGTACATAAAAGTCACGCTCACTATTTGCATCCCATACTACCGGGGGTACATTAAAGCAAACAAGTACAGAAAGTTAACACAACCAAAAAATGGAAAAAGTTCCTGTGTACGATACTCCTCAAATACTCGTAGGACCAGCAGGAAGGACCCATCGAAGGGCTAAACCACGTATATCCCTACTCCGACCTATACCCCTCCTCCAATCGCACGTAGCCCAGAGCCAGTGCCCATAGAGGTATGCCTACCACATAGAAGTCTCTAATATCACAGTAATATCACTTCCCAATATCACAATGTAAAATGGAGTCTCATAATATGGCATACAATGCCTCAGTATAATAGTCTCATTTTGTCGTAAACTCGGCAGCTTAAGGCACCCTGTGCCTAAATATAGTATTGTCGCCAAGGTCCTCAAATCAATAAGCATGATAAGAATACTGTGACATTAGAGGTTGTACTCACTGTCGAACGAAGTCGTACTAAAGTCCTAGATAGTAGTAAGTGATAGTACCTGGTAAGTTCATATTTTGATTACACACAAGGATCACAAAATCATGAATGTCAATAAAATATGCAACATCAATCGCAAAAAGTTTGCAAATAGACTCACATTACCACTCAAATGTCTATCAACCACTATAAAGAGTCTAACTGTCATTAAACCGTAACCTACCCCAGCCGAAGAACTCAGGTCAACAAAATTAATTCAACAAATGCCTTTCATTTCTTCATGCCTTAGAACATTAAAAATCTAAAACAAACAAATATAAGAGTATCTACCTTTCAAGTAAATACTTTGAGAATTCAAACCCACTAATTATATCCTTATTCAAGGTCTATAACATAAATTTTATTAAAGAATTCGTACTTTAAGAATCCTCGACCTAAAACCTCAATTTATAAATGATTTTTTATGAAATTTCTCGATCTAACGTGAAGCACAAGAACCATGAACATCAATAATTTAAAATGCGTTAAAATCATTGATAAAAATCTATTCATTCAATTATTTTCTAGCAGCGGTTCTCATGCATAACGGTACAGAATAACCAAGAGAATTTACTTTTTCTGACATTAAAGTCAATGATTGGCATTCACTGTGTCATTATTATAGTAATTCACAAATTCCTACAAATTTGTTTCATTCATCTGTGGCGGTACAAGAAAATTCTAACTCTAATTTATTCCTATATCATAGCCTAGGGATAGGAAATAGTTATACACACTCTTAACCATTTACATATTAGAAGATATGAGTAATATAACTGAAATAACTTTGATAGTTCATGTTTGCTTAAAGTGCAAACAGTTTTGGGAGTTGCGGCTCAAAATTGTTAGATCCTTTTTAAATTTAACTCATTCTAAAATATGGATCAAATTTGTATAGGGTATTATATAATAGATTTGGCCCGTAAAGATCAACTTAAAAGTTACACTATTAAATAAATAATCTTAGTTAATTGAATAGTCTAATATACTCTTTTCTACAGGAAGAGTCTTCTAAGGAATAAGTTTCTAGTTCTCAAAATGACCTAACAAGTCATTATAATCGCAAAAATACTAGAGATGATGGAGGAAATAGAAGAATAAATTCAGAATAGACAATAATAACAAGAGGATGAGGAGATGGAAGATAATATACAAAAAATCACGACAGCTGGAGATTTATCTCCTAGACATATATATAGTATATAAAGTGGAGCAAGGAAAACCAAATCAACACTCCCTCTTTAGGTTAAAACAAGGAGCAGGAAAGATAAATCCACATCTAGTGATCAATGATTGAGAAAGCTATTTTCTGAAAGTTATCTTTGCCAACACTCAAAAATTCATTTGAGAGATTAATGAAACTTAATTAGAGAGATCCATTCGTGGACTTGATGGAACCCTTTCAAGATCTATAAGAACTAGAACAATACAAAAGAAAGATGGATTTAAGAAATGCTTTGGCTTACTGTTGAACCAAAATTTTGAATTTTCGGGATCAGGACTAGGAGGACTAAATATTGATGGACTCAATTCAAAAATAGGCAATGAAATTTTATAATAATGACAAATATTTCATTGTCTCTACCGTCTATGCAAGGTGCAATACACTTGTGAGATTAGAGTTTTAGCAAGAACTAGAATACTTAGCTGAAGACATTCATGTGCCTTGGATTGTGGGTGGAGACTTCAATGTCATATTGGAGGAAGACGATAAGTTAAGTGTCCTATTCACACTACATGAGGCTACTGATTTTTCAATGCATAAATAGTTTCCCATTGGCTGAGTTGCGGTTCACAGAAAGAAAATTCATGGTGGAATGGAAGGACTGAGAAGGAGTGCATTTTTTAAAGACTATATAGAATATTGGTGAATCAGAATTTTTAAGCCTTCCCATCTAGTGATATGTATTATTTAATCATACAAGGATTGGATCATGCACCATTGAATTCAGTCTATAACACCACTGAGAAGCCTACTATCAATTTTTTTTATTCTTAAACTTTTGGACTAAACACCATAAATTTAAGAACTTAGTGAAGAAGAATTGGACTATTGATTTTGTATGTTCTCCATTTTTAGAATTTCAAGCTAAGGTGAAGAAGGCTCTAACACTATGGAGTAAAGAAATGTTTGAAAAAAAAAATCATAACATTTCCTCTATAGAGGATATTATCAGGGTAAAGAAAGCTCAACTTGAAATTTAGCCTACAACAGAAAATAGAGCAGGGTAGAGGCTGAGCTAAAGAAGTTTCTAAAGATTGTGGAAGAATTTTGAAAATAAATAGCAGGGATAAAGCTGTTTACAGAAGGGAATCAAAATAGAAAATTCGTCCATACTTGTGTGGAAGGAAGAAGAAAGAAGCTCCATATAGCCGAAATCATCAGCAATCAGGGAGTAACATTTCAGACAAATCAGATGATAGGAGAGGAAGCTATAACTTTCTTTGGAAAATAGTCTAGGGAAGAGGGTAGCAATAAAGATTTCTCTAGTCACATAGTACAAATTATCACTGAGGACAAAAATAAGGATATGGTCAGACTACTGAATATGGAAAAAGTTAAAGGAATAGTCCTTGCTTTGAATGGAAGTAGTGCAAATGATCTAGATAGATTCTCAGGGTTATTCTTGCAGTGTTGTTAGGACATAGTTGGGGAAGATGTTACTAAGTTGGTCGAGGCATTGTTTTATGTGCAAGTATTTTCAAAGTTTATTACTTCACCAACTTAGTATTGTTCCCTAAAAAGGAGATTATTAAAGATTTTTCGGACTTGAGACCAATAAGCCTGAATACTTTTACCAACAAAATTATCTCAAGAGTGTTGCATGGGAGACTAGTAGGAATTTTAACATCTATCATTTTCCAAAATAGAACTGTTTTTACAAAGGGCAGAAGCATAATAGAAAATGTTCTATTGGAACAATAAATCATTAGGGACATCAATTAAAGAAACAAGAACATTAATGGGGTTGTGAAGATTGACATGGCAAAAGCATATACCAGGGTATCCTGGATTTTCCTACCAAATATTTTGAGGAAGTTTGGGTTATCAGAGGTGATAATTGATATGGTTGGAGTCTTATCTCAAAAAATTGGTACTCTGTTCTAGTTAATAGGCAATCATATGATTTTTTTCAATCATCTAGAGGCCTAAATTAAGGTGATCCTTATCACCTACCTTTTTCATTATTATAGATGAACTGTTGTTAATGGATTTCAATAGTCTACATAGAGATTAGGATTTTAAGGGATGTGGTCTTCTTAAATGGATACCTAAGATCAATCACCTATATTATGTTGATGATACTATACTTTTCTGCTCGGGGATAGGACTTTAGTAAAAAAGATATGAAAGTGCTTAGAGAGTATAAGAATACAACAGGGCAGCTTATCAACAAAACAAAGAGATTTTTCTATCTGCATGATAAAATCTCTTTCATAGTGGCAATAAAGCTGAGAAGACTAACAGGGATTAGACAAGGGAACTTCCCTTTTCTTTACTTGGGTTGTCCAGTATTCTATGGGAGGAAGAACAGTGCACATTTTTTGGGGTTACTAAGGAAAGTTGCTAAAAGAATTTTGATGTGGCAGAACAAATTTCTTTATTTTGTTTGTAAGTTCATCCTAATTAATCATATTATTCTATCCATGCTTGTTTATATATTGTCTACTATGAATTCATCAAAGAGAATCATAAAGCAGCTACATCATTATGGGGTGGATATGGAGGTTTAAAAGAAAAACACTAGGTTGCATAGAAAGAGATGTGTTATCGTAGGAAAGAAGGATGGGTGGATTTTTTATCCATACATGATATGTGTTAAGCTCTTATGGCTATACTATTGTGAATATTTAGAGTTTACACAAACTCCTTCTGAAGTAATTTTTTGTGAGCAAGTATTGTAAAAAAACAATATCCTCTGATCACCAGAAATAACGGTGCATCTCACATTTAGATAAGAATGATCACTATAAAAGAGGAAGTGGTACATGATGGTTCCAACAAAAGCCTGGACTTTCCAACAATGTAAGAATAGTATTTGTAATTTAGATTTATTAAAGTAATTGTGTAAAATAAAGAAGATGATTAAGGATTATAACGATTGGATTTGTTGGGAATTTAATATGAAGAAAATTCTATAGATTTTCAGTGGAAAGTAAAATCAGATATTGATTTTAGATGGGTAGTAAGAGATTTATAGATCAAAGGTGGGTATTGGATCGGGTTATATGGGTAGGTATAATATTGGGTATATATATACATACATATATACAGATATTTACTTGTAATTAATTTTGTGCACTATATTGTTGCTAGAACTTGTAGAACCAACCGTTGGATTATTTCCTGAAAAGAGGAGGAGCATCTTCATGACTTGCTTTCTCTTGCTATTTCAAGGTAGGTTATGGTTTTCTTAGATATTTATTGAATGGTGATGTGGAGTTTTTTATGTGCTTAACGGTTGTGGTTTTGGTGATATTGTGTTGTGATGCTCCTCTTAATACTTAGCATTTTGAAAATCTTGATTCTTGTACTTGTTTTATCCAATTGATGCCCTAAACAAAGAGAATTTGTGATATAAGAAGCAAGGGCCGAGGTGAATTTTGCATTGCTCTGAAAAGTGAAATATGTAAATTAATAATGATGAAAGTGGAAAGACTATGATTTATCAAGGGCGGAGGTTTTATTCGGCATTTCTGTGATTATGTACATATAAGAGATGCTAATAAGAGTCATGAATTATATGACTTTCGAAGAGACGGGTGCCGCACCGATACGTTAATTATAATGGAAGTTTATAAAGGAAAAAATTAAAAATTAATCTAATGTGCCATCTCAAAAAGAACATACTTTCCAAAAGGTTTGGTATGGAGGATCGAGTCCTCTTGTGTGATTTAGTGTTGGTTGATATCATTATATACTGGTTGTAACTGCTATTTGGACTCGTGGCTGCTACTTGTTATCTGATATTATTAAGTTTCATAGTTGACTTTATATTTTCATTTATGAATATTGATTTTTATTCTGAGTCGGCTGATGATACCTATTCAGTGACCCCTATATGCACTTTTCTTTTGTTGAGTGCAGTGAGTGTTCCACTAGTTCAGGCATCTCATTTCATTTATCGGGAATCTGTCACTTCAGAATTTATGGTAGCTTGCACCGGCTTAAATAGATTTTGTCTATGTTCCGGCATACCTTTCGTTCAAGCATTGGATATTGCTATCTCTAGACACTTTTGGATTATTTTAAACGTGTTATGTTTTTTACCTGGATATTCTTGGATAGTGGTGGCTTTCTGAATTTTCGACAAACTTATTTCCGTATTGATTAGAAATTTGATATTTGATTGTCATGTTTTATCGTACTTATTGGTTTGAGTTCACTAATTCTCCCACCTGGAGGATCACGCGTGAGTGCCATCCACGGTCCTTTTTTGGATCGTGACAAGAGTTTAACATACATGAAATTCTGACATGTGGTGCAAACTAAGTCATAAGAAACTATACTTACAATGTTTTTGATAGAATCAAAGACAACTATTATGAAACAAAGAGAGTATAAAACTTGTTTAAGCAACAAAATTATTTCATTCATACTATTTAAAAAAAAAATGAAGTTCGTATCCAAACATAACTAAATCAAACTAATTTTTTTTTCTCAACTTCAAGTTCAGAAGCTCTTTTTTCAACTACAACAAACTATAGTATAAACGAAACGCCTACTTCTTCACGCGCCTCTAAATTAATCACAAAAAAATAAAATAAGAACAAACTAAAAAGGTATACGTATTACAATCTTAACTTATCAGTTACAGTTTAAGTCAATATCTTATAAACTAAACAACAATATATTAACTCTTGATGTTAGTCGGTGAAATTTTCACATAGCAATACGTTCTTGAGTTGCTAGCATAGCACATTGGGCATGTCTTGGACAAGTAATAATGTGATCATTGGTAAGCCCAAGTGCCTGCATGAAAGAGTGTATAACAGTTGGGCCAACATATCTGAACCTTCTATTTACCATATCTTTGCTCATTGTTTCCGATTTTGATGTTTTTACTGGGATTTTGTTGCAGGCCTTGTATTGTGTTGCAATGAGTTTGTTGCTTAAAAATCCCCATATGTACTTGTGGAATGACCCAAATTGTCTCTTGATCTGTTATTCAAGAATCAAATGACACCATTAATATCAGAGGATTAATGATTAGGAGTGGCAAAATTAGCTAATGAAAATATGATTTATCTAATAAACTCAAAACTTTGTTCTAGTAAATGACCTGCCTATGTAATAACTCCATGAAATTGCATCAAATAATTTTAATCCCCGCTTGCCCCAGAGCAAACTTTCACGATCAAAAGTCAGATGTGTTGCCCATGAAACAAAATTTGTTAAACTTGATGTTTTATAAACGGGACGAGCAGGGTAACAAGACCATTCTTGTAACTTAGTTTATTTTAGATACGCTCAAATTTAGCCTATATAAAAGTTTGGCAGTATTTGACTAAGTATGTTGCTTATATCCAAATTGATCCATTCAAAACTTTGTCAATATATTTCAATATTTTTTTTGGTTCGTTTGAGATGTTATATTTAGCTACAATAAAAAAAAAAGAAAAAGGTTTTTATCAGTTTTATTTGGTAATTAAGCAAATCATAATAAATAGGTGGTTGATTAGTGAAACTCCAACAATTGGTTAAGTCAAGGCCAGATGTGTTATTCTGATTCCATGTGCCCTACCATGTGGTTATGTTAGTATTAGTTAAGTGGTATTTGCTAGATACAATGATTAAACAAAAAGCATTTGGAAAATCAGCAATGGAAATGACAGTTTAAAAGTTAATTAGGGATTTGTGTTATGCTAATATTGTATACTAATTATTTACCTCTAATATTCTTTTAGAGTTGTCAACAACCCCCCTGACATGGCTCAGCTCAATGCCATATTCAGTACTTGTTGAATTTATCTTCTTTTCATTGTATTTTGCAACAATTTCTGAATCAAATCCTGAAAATGCATCCCTGGAAGCAAGAGCAAGGCAATTTTGTGATAATCCAAACAATATAGCTAATTGGTGTGAAGCAACATCTAATAAAGGAAATTTTGGCAAGAAAAGCAAATACCCACCTGAAAACTTGCCTTTTCTTTAACACTGAAGTCCAGTCTGATCCAACTTGAGCAACAGTTATTACCAACAATTCAAATAGCAGACTGCATATGATTCAATGAGGAAATTAGTCCCCATATGTGTATAATAAATATGGAGTTGATTTTAAGTTATATATAACTCAACTTAAATATAAAGAAAAATAAATTCAAAAGAGAATTCATTTATCTAAACAGTATAATTTTTTTGATAACAAGGTGTTGATTAAATTTTACTGGACAAGATGGCTCCGCCTCTAAGTAGAAGAATTATATAATCAACATATTATAACAGGTTGCTTAATCAAAATTACCTTTCAAATGATATAATTATTAAAATATTTTTTATATGGTAACATCACAGTCGACACAACATGTGAAAGTGGGAAAAAGCTGCTTACTTATCATCATGAACAGGGACTCCCCATTCTTCATCATGGTGTGTAACGTAGACAGGGTCTAGGAACAGAACAAACAGAACGGTTAGTTTCACTCATCCCACATGAGGCGTTGGTTAAACTAAAGTGAAATAATGGTAAAAATCACACTTGAGTTATTATTTTTTACGTTAATTTCATACATCAAAAATAGTTTTTTTTTTCTTGTTTATTTGAACTATCACAATTTATATATTGAAACATACCGAGGTTATTATTCACTTCAAAAAAAAAACTGATAATTGGACTGATAGCTTCAAGATGTGTCGTTAACACATAAATGATGAGTCTAAATAGAAAAAAAAAATTAATAATTGAGATGTAAAACTAACGGAAAAAATAATACTTCTGCGTATTTTTAACTATTAACTCAATTAAAATAAACTCAAGAAGCGAAGTGTTTATAATTACCAGAATTAGGTGTGATAAAGCTGCATCGTTTGGCCTCTCTAGAACTTGAATCAACAGCAGCAACAGCGACTACTTTGGCTTCATTGAACTTAGCAGAATTTGTTCTTCCATAATGTGCAATTCTCTGTTTTCTTTGCACTTGCATGTTAGCAACTTGTTCCCTTCTTGCTGCAGCTATGCTTCCAGCAGCTTCAAGAACAATAAAAGAACCGTCTTTTTTACAAGTATTAGGATCATTCTTCACTTTCTTGATAGCTGGCTGTCTAGGTGACTTGTTTTTAGGTGAAATAGGAGGAGTTGTTATCGTTGAATTTTTTACTTTTGCACCCCCAGCAGTAACAATCTTGAAATTAGGTAAGTTTTTTGGTGTCACAATTTTGCAATTACTTGTATTCAAAATATTAGAATCGTTCACTTTCTTGATAATATGTTGTCTAGGGGACTTAATTTGGGGAGAGATAGGAGGAGAATTTTTCACTTTTGAAGAAGGTGAAATTTTGAAATTAGGTGGTTTTTGGTGCGAATTGTGGCGTTCCAAGAGAGGGTCTCTGTTGCCATATGGTTGAAGAACAGGGCGTCCATTGATATGAGAGAGGGTTTGTGAGGAAATATCAACTACACCACCTTGTTTTTTGAACTTGGAAGAACACATTTTTAGTTTTTGGTCAAAGGGGTTGGCTAATGTTTTGTTTTCGTGGATAATGGATGTGTCAAAGAGTGAAGAAGCAAATGAATTTGAGGCTAAAGTATAAATGAAGTGGATTAAGAAACTCAAATGGGCTTAAGGGATGAGAGAAGTTAAGGGAATGTGAGGGAGTTTATAAGGAAGATGAAAGGGCTGAAGCCTTTTCTTGAGGGGTTTGGGCCTGGGGTAGGGGTGTTGGTTGTTTTTCTTTTAGTTTTTTTGTGTGGGGTGGCGTGGGTCGGTGGGGGTGTTTTGGAACATGCATGATGGATGTAGTTAAGTTGATTGGAACATGGAGGAGTTGGGGTATGCCATCTTGTGAGGGGCACTTTCTTTTTGTTTAGCATAACCACGAGCATGACAGTGACACAAACCTTCCTCGAATATGCATCTGCATTTGCAAGGTTTACAATAATTAATATTTGAAGGACTAACATGGGATGTTAATTAACCTAAAAAAAGAATATTATAAAATTTCTTAGGGGTTCTATGAAAATATTTAGAGGCTAAAGGAGTATTTAATGCTTACGTTAGAATCGTCAAGGATATGTGTAAAAGAAGTGTAAGTTACTTGATATGTGAAAAAGAAGTCAACTTCTATCTGTAAAGAATAAGAAATGCAAAAGCCTCCTGTAATGAGTGTAAGTACTATAAAATTTCTATTACAATAAAAGAAAAAAGAAAAAATTATTTTTAAAAAATAATTTCAAATATAAAAACTGAATCAATAACTAACTAAAAAAAGACATTTATTGATTGAGTATCCAACGTAAAATGAATATTGGGAACTCATAAAATGTAACTCTTTTGTAACAAAAACAACAAGAGGAAAAAAATTTGCACACTTCAAAAAAAAAAAAATTAAATTTTGTAACTCCATGTTCATTTGGCTCTCAATTTCTATTCTTCTTTTTTTTTCTTTTATTCTTTTTTTTCTCTCATTTCTTTTTTCTCAACCTTTACATTTTTCTTTTCTCTTTTTTGTTTTCTTTTCTTTTATCTTCTCTTTTTGTTTTTCTGAACACGTCTTTTTCTGTTACTCAATCTTTACTTTTTTTCCTCTTTTTTTCTCTCTCATTTTTTTATCAACCTTTATTTTTTTTCTTTTCTCTTTTTCTCTTTTTTATTTTTATTTTTTTCTCAACTTTTATTTTTTTCTCAACTTCAATTATGTATTGCTATTGATAGAAAGTTTGATAATCCGTAAAGAGGATTTTTTTTATATCTAAATAAACTTAAGGCGTGACTTGCTGTTTAAAAATTATTTGGGATAAATCTTGCCTCTAAAGAAAATAATTAGAGACTATCTCACAAATCAAGACATGATGTGGTAGTGTAAACTCTTACCCATGGGGCGTAACTTATTTTTTGAAAGACTTTGGGCTATAAGTCTTGCCTTTAACTAAGGCAAGAGTTATAGTACATCTCATAAATCAACAAACTATGTGGCAGTGTTAACTCATGAATGGGGCTTAACTTGTTGTTTGAAATTCTTTGAACTAAGTCTTGCCTTTAAGGCAAATGTTATAAAACATCTCATAAATTAAGACATAATGTAGTAATTCTTGTCCATGAAGCGTAACTTTTTCTTTGAAAATCTTTGGACTAAGTCTTGCCTCTAAGGCAAGATTTATAAAGCATATCATAAATCAAGACATAATATGGTTGTGTCACCTCTTACTCATGGGGCATAATTTGATTCTAGAAAGTTCTTGGGTTAAGTCTTGCCTTAAGGTAATAGTTATGGAACATCTAATAAATCAAGATATAATATGGTAGTGTCAAGTCTTGTCCATGTGGTCTAGCTTGTTGTTTGAAAATTCTTAAACTGCGTCTCACCATTAATGCAAAAGTTAGAGATTATATCATAAATCATGACACAATGAAGTAGTGTTAACTCTTGCCTATAGAGCGACTTGTTCTTTTGGATGACCTTGGCCTAAGTCTTTGCTTTACGGCAAAAGTTATAGAGCATATTATAAATTAAGACACAATATGATAGTGTCAAATCTTTCCTATTGAACGTAACTTGTTGTTCAGAAGGAATCAAAAAGATGAAAAAAAATAAAGAAAAAAACTAAGGGTGACAAAAAAAATCAAAGAAAACAATATGGTATAAAGTCAAAAAAGATAAAATAGAAAATAAAGGTTGATAAAAAAAAGAGAAAAGATAAGACAAAAGTCAAAGAAAAAAAAAACAAAGGTTGAGAAAAAAGAAAAAACGAGAAAAAGAAGAGAAAAAGAAGAGAAAAATAAAGGTTGAGAAAAAAATACAAAAAGAAGAAAAAAAATTAAAATCAAAGGAAACAAAAAGGAAATAATAGAAGTTGAGAGACAAGTAAACATGGAGAGTTACTAAGAAAACATGAAAAGTTATTTAAAAATACTTGAGGTATAGAGGGGCAAAAAGATAATTATTGTTATATGCAAAAAGGAAGGAAGGAAGATTTATTTTGTAAGGCTTTTATTACGGAGGGGATAAAATATCAAGACTATAAGGTTCATATGTATTTCACTAGACAATGGCTAATATTTGGTCAGTTTTAGTTTTCCTTGGTTAAAAATATAGTGACTCGACAAATCCATAATGGCGTGTCATGGTGTATTCGACTTGCAAATGATCTAGTATTGATTAACATACTTGTCTGGAGGTTGACAATAAGTTGGAGGTTTGGAGAAAGACCGTAGAGTCTAAGAGACCGTTTGTTGTGGGATGGGAAAAGTTGGAATATCCCATGAGATCGTGTTATCCCATCTTTTATATGATATAACCTATCTCACCATTTATGCTAAAATCTTGTGACAAAATAATACCCATTATAAAACACAGGTTAAAATAATCCTTATTCCACCGGCCAAGTGACATTAGCCACGAGGCAAATGTGGAGGCGATAGTCATATTCAAGTCATTGCCAAAAGAGAAAGTTTCAAGTATTCAGGATGGATGAAATGGAGGTTAGCATCCGACGTCTTATTTAATAAAAATGTGTCGTAATGTGTTAAAAGTAAGTTTTGTAAAGTAGTTATTAGCCTAGCTATGTTGTAATAGAGCAGTGTATTGGTTGGTCAAGAAGTTGCACGATCAATAGATGAAAGCAATGAAAATAAGGATGTTTGAGGTGAATGTGTGAACATATTAGGTGAGATAGGATGAAAAGCGAAAATATTTGGGACAAGGTAGGACGAACTCTATGGTGGACAAGACGAGAAAAGCAAGATAAAGATGATTTATACATGATGAGGTTGTTCGGATGTCCCACTGAACAAATGTGAGAGGTTGATTTTAGTGAATAGACCAAAGAGGTATTAGGGAGAGATAGACCAATGAGGTATTAGGAGAGTTGGTTAGATAAGATTTGAACACCTCTAACTTATTGAGGACATGATTCTAGATGTGAGGATAAGGAAATCAAGAATTAGGTTAGAAGGTTAATTGGTAGTCTCGTTTCCCTTATTAGTGGTATTAAAAAAAATTCTCCTGCTTTTTTCCCTTCTTATTATTACATGTTTTCTTGTTTTGGTTATTATATTATTTATCGGTGTTATTGATATTCTCTTTTTTTTTCTTACCATGTTATGCTTTACTTGAGTTAAGGGTCTATCATAAATGAATTCTCTATCTCATAAGATAAAGGTAAGATTGCATACACACTACCATATTTAAATTTTATTTGTAGCATTTTATTAGATATGTCATTATACAATATTTAATACTTATTTTTTGAAGAACTTTTATATTTCTTGGAAAAATAACAGTATCTGTATTTCCTTTAAATATATAATAATATTATCATCAAACCCTATGTTAATTGGACAGATTTGCACATAGGGTATGAAACCTAAAATTAGGCAATTGGGACATCTTTTGTGATACAAGATAATCCATGAACAAAACAAACAATTGAGGGGAGATTATATTGGATCCCCTCTAAGTCCTTTTTTCCATCATGCCATTAACTTTTACTGATAATCTTGTAGTTGTAACACATTTGCATAGAGTACACTGCCTTGAGAATCTATAGCTATTTTAGCATCTCTTCCACATATTCCCATTTAACAATCGTATCCCTTTCAAAGGTGTATCTTCATACATGGTAAAGTCAATATGACATTTTTCTTTTAATCTATTTTTTAAAAAGTAATACTCTCTCCCTTTTTTTTTTTTAAAAAAAAAGACCTATTTTAATTTGTTACAGAGTTAAAAAAAAAAAGTTTTGAATTTTATGGTATGAAGTTAAGGTCCCATTTGGCCATAAAAAATCAAAGTAGCTTTTGAGGAATTAAAAAGCTTGGCAAAAAATGTTTGGCTGTAGTTTTTGACACAAAATCTTGATAAAAATTTCAAGATTTCAAAACTAAAATATTTTGGTTATTGGGCCAAAAAATATTTTTTTGAATTTTGTATGGCCAAAAACTTGAAAAATATATTGGAAAAACTACATAATATAGCAAAAATAAGTTCATAATTAATCAACTAAGCCTAATTCAAATAATAATGTTATATAACTTAAGTAGCCATATTTTGAGAAATACTTACACACACTTCCTCCTTCCTTCTCTAGCCACTCTATCTCTCCCAATCTCCCTCTCCCCTTCTCACTCTATTTCTCCTTCTCTCTCTCTCTTTAACTTTCAGTTTTGTATTATTTTTATTTTTTATTTTGTATCATTTTTATTTTGCATTTTATATTTTGAGTAGTTTTATATTTTTTTAGTTTTTTATTTTGTATTTTTGACTAATTTTGTATTATTTTTTATTTTTAAACTTCAATTTTGTATCATGTATTTTTATATTTTGTATTTTGACTGTTTTATTTTTTTTATTTTTTATTCTGCATTTTATATTTTGTATATCATTTTTATTTTTTTAATTAAAAGGTGAGAGTTAAAGCTTCTTTATTGCAAATAGAAAATCTTTATAAGTTAATGCTTCTTTTATTGCAAACAGAAAATCTTTATAAGTTAATGCCTTGGTCCAATAATTAGATTCGATCCAATGAAAAAAAAAATCTAGAAAGAGAACATAGAAAGCAAAATTTAATCATTTTTTTTTAATTTTATGTTTTGTATCATTTTTATTTTTTATTTTGTATTTGTATTTTTTATATTTTATTTTTATATTTTGTATTAATTTTTATATTTGGTGATACAAATACAATGATATAGCGGTTGTGCAGCTAAAAATATACCGTTAATATTGTGGAAATTTAGCTTTTCATAGGCTATAAATTATAATTTTAAAAAATTAAGCTATACTTGCCTCTAAATTAGTAAAATTGAGCTATTTTCTATAAGTTGCTCAAATATATGCATCTAAAAAGTTATTGGTGAAATTTCACCCAGTAATGACTTGGTAACAAAATTTGGAAATCTCTGGTCAAACACTTACTAAAATAATGTCAAATATATCAAAATATTTTTTATTCTTATGGTCTTAAACATGTCATCTAAAAAGTTAAAATTAAAATATTATAAAAAAATTATTACATTTTTTAAAGCGGGCTAAAAAAGAAAGATAAATCATTTTTTCTAAATAGAGGAAGTACCTTTTTATATTATCAATTTTTTTCTAAATAGAGGAAGTACCTTTTTATATTAAGAAATTTCTCCAACTTTAAAATGCATATATTGATTTTAATGGAATGCTCTTACAACCATAGAAGTATCACGGTATATTCAAGACCATAAACTCTACGTAGAAGTGTGCATAGTTTGATCCGAGTCGATTTTTCTTTAAAAGAAATTGGAGCAATTAAATTAGTTTTTAGAGATTAAAACAAAATTAATTACTTTTTATCGATTTGGGTTTATTTTTTTCTATTTAACTAGAAAAAAATCAATTAAATAGATTTTTTATCGGTTCTATATTTATCAATTTTTTCGATTTTCTTTAACATACACTGATACATACTCCGACGACTATATTTCCGCATAATATTGTCAAATCAATTACGAACAATAAATAATTAAGGACTCAATGAAAGATAAATTAATTTTAGCATGAATGGATCTTAAACTTACCAAGAAAAAAAAAACACTAGAATATAAATGGCAAGAATTAGACCAAAAAATAAGAGTAAGAGTTTAAAAATTATACAAAAATATACACATTTATGTTTAATTATAATTTTTAAATTGTTATTTATATATCCGATTTGATTCAATTCATTTTTTTTTTGTGCGTAATACCAATAGCAAGCCAAATTTTATTAGTATATATAATATTCTTTCTTTTTGGGTCGATTTTTTAGCTTCCCGTGAACATTTCTAGTTTTAAGAATACTTTTGACACATCTATATAAAAAAGTTTTTATACCCTCGTTTGGTATTTGGAATGAGAAAGACAAGATTTTTCATAAAATTAGCTATCATACAAAGGTAAATTTAAAAATTTTAGAATATAACTGCACCACTAACAAGCGAAAAGAAAGTATTTTGTGAGAATCGAATTCCTTTCTTTCAAAAAAATAATTTATCATCTAATCAAAAATATTAGTCAGCGTTTTTGAAGCATGGGGTAATCAAATAACATATATTAGAATAATTTAAAAAATATATAATTTGACAAAAAAAAAATGATTTCACATACACCCTAGTTTGAACAATAGATCTGCTATGCCTATATAAGATAGTTTATCTCACTATTTTATGCTTGATTTATCTCTGTATTTTGTCAAATGAAATTAATATGTCTTCTATTTTAAAAATGACTCATAAATGAAATTAATATGTCTTCTATTTTAAAAATGACTCATATATATATATATATATCTATTAGTTTAGTAATGACATATATATAGCCTTCTTATAATGAATAAATATTTAATGATTAAATTTTTTTTAAAAAAATTTAATTAAAAAAATGTCATGTGACCTTTAAAATAAATTCAACCACTATTTATTTTTTAACGAGATATCTTGAATTTGAATTAGAAAATAAATAATTTATTATAAAATATATTTTTTTTATCTATTAAATTTTTTCCTCGAGCGATACTAATGCAGTGAGTGATTAAATAAAAATGAGAGAATGAACTATTGGTTTTAAGCCATCTCTGATGATTAATCAACAATTCGAAGTGTTTTCCTTGCTTGAGTTTGTTTGAGTGGGCGAGATTTTTGTTCCTAGTCGGATCAGGTATGTATCTTAAAATTTTTAATAATTTTTTTTCCACGTGAGTGCTATTATAGTGGGAGATTAAATAAAATGGTTAAGTTTATTTTATTGGGTGAGATTTTTATTTCTAGTTAGATCGGGTGAATGATAAAAAATTAAGTTTATTAAATTTTTTAATGTGCTAATATCGGGTGATTAAATAAAAAGTATATTTGAGTGGATGTGATTCTTATTTCTATTTGGATGGGTTATATATAATGAAAAATTATTGATGGGATTATTTTAAGCGCCGTGATATTTTTTTAACTAAAAATAAATATATTAAATATTAATCTATAAAACAAAATGATATATATAAGTTATTTATGTAATATTAGAATATATATAAACTGTTTGTATAATAGTACAAAGATATCTAACTCTATTTCATAAAATTTAAAGATAAATCAAGCTCCCATTTTATCGCCGGGAATGAAAGTGGTTGTTGAGGACCCTTTTTTTTTTTTCCTCTGCCTTTACTGCTTCATTATATTGCTAGCCACCTCTGTCTCTTTTGTTTCAAAAGACCCAAGCTGGAGTGAGGTTTAGTTTTTTTTGGGGCCAGAAAATGACTAATCATTTCTCTTTCCCTTTAGTGCTGGCTTCAAATTAATTCCCCTCTATACAATTCGTTTTCTACAAATTATTAGATAAAAAATAACCTATTTTGATTAATTATAATTTATGAGATTAGTTGTAATACAGTTATACACAAAAAGCTAATCCTAGGCTCAAATTTTGTTATTCCAATTTCAAGATTCAGTGCAGGGACAACTATTTGGGGTGCCGGTAACAACACCTGTTTAATTATTTTTCCGACTTTATCTTAGTAATAGTTATTCTTAAATATTACAACATCCTCAATAGCTATTGCCTTTAATGACCAGAAATTATATTTCAAGATATAAATGAGAATTAAATAATTTTAAAAATTTGTTAAGTTTTTAAAGAGGCATGTAAAAAAGAACACAACAAATAATTTAAAACAGAATAATATTTTTTCAGGATAGTATTTCAAAATTAAATTTTACGAATTCAAATACTTTTGCATTTTCATTACCAAACTCATTGTACTTTTGTAATCATAAGTTTGGAAGAAGAATAACAATAATAATAATAACAATAAGAATAATAACAACAACAACAACAACAACAACAATAATACCAATAATAATAATAATAAAAATAATAACAATCAACAATAGGCCGGAATGCTGGGAAAGGAGGCCGGGTCAATTACATCAACATGTGTATTTGAGAGATTGTCCTCGGGTTAAGTAGTGTATAACAATAATAATAATAACAATCAGAACAATAATAATAATAATAATAATAATAATAATAATAATAATAATAATAACAACAACAACAACAACAACAACAACAATAATAATAATAATAATAATAATAACAAAAATAATTAATAGTAATAATAATAACAATAACAATAACAATAATAGTAACAATAATAACAATAACAACAATAATAATAAGAAGAAGAAGAACAACAACAACAACAATAATAATAATAATAACAACAACAACAACAAATAATAAGAATAAGAATAAGAATAATAATAACAATAACAATAATAGACCGAAATGGTGGGGATAGAGGCCGGAACAATAATATCAATATGTGCATTTAAAAGTTATCGGACTGACAATAATAGTCGTCGTCGCCGCCGCCATGTTGTATTGAGTTTGGTTGAACTCGTTGAATCTATATTATAACCGCACGCGGTGCTGGGATCCCTTTGAAAAGCTACCCTTAGTAGAGAGGGAGAAAAGGTTGGTTTAATAATAACAAAACTATTGGGATTCAGTTGTTTTGAGAATTGTTTTGTAATTACTAGCAAAAATCTGACCATGTCATGATAGGGGATGTAATATCTTTTAAATGATTTGATATTCAGAAAAAGTTTATAAAATTGATATATTTAGCTTAAAGTCTTAGGGTTATATGGGTCGTGGACTACATTATTTTAGAAGTATAATTTTAAAATTTATTTATTTCATATAAATGATAGAATAATATTATTTCAAGTTTGGAATAAGATGAGATATTCAGAACTAAAGTTCATAGTGTTTGATTGAAAGTATATATTTATCGTGCAATAAATTTGTATTCTCAATCAAATACAATATGATTTAATTTCATATTTAATTCTAAAATATCTCACGCTATCTCACATACTAAACAACCTCTTGCCACTGTCATTTTTCTTAGGTCCAAAGTATGGAACTATAATAAAACAATAATTCATTGGTAATTTGATTTTGAGCTATATATCCGTTTTAGGATACGAATCTTATTCCCCTCTTGCCTAGTGCCATAGGCATGTTCCTATCGCTAAGCCATGACATTTAAGGGAGTACCTTTTGTGGATGTATATATGTATTATTGAGGCCTATCACAATCTAAGATACAAGTGTGGATTTTAGCGGAATAGTTGAAATTCGTTCATCCTAATCAAGTGTCTTAGATTCAAGCGAGAATGAAAAAAAAAAGAATTATATTGACACTTAAGAGCGTTGTTTTCAAAAGTATACCATTCAATGTGCGATGTTAAATTTAACCTTTGCTTCTAATACATATATCGAACACCAAACAAGAAAAATCAGAATCTAAGATTACCATGCAGTTTGTTATATGTGTATGAATTAAGTGTTAAGACATACTATTAACCATGCAGGTATTGATATAGTATTGTTTATTGAACGATTGTTTATTTATTTATTCAATTCAATAAAGTGTTACATTATATAAATTATTTTGTCATATATGTGTCCTCAACTTATATAGTATATGATTTAGTATATAGAGTTTGAGCTTATACACAGAAGATTAAATCATCAGTTCTTATAAGTTAAAGTCTTAATTCACAATCGTAGATAGAAATTTTGACAAACCATTAGATTGATTGTAGTGTGAGATTAAATGTAATTTATCTTGATTAAGAAAATGGTAAAGTTCTAACTTCTTGTGCTAGTACATTTTGTATGTATTGAACTGGACCGAGAGGAGATAGATCTTTTTGAACCGACTGATAAAACATATTCTCTAAACTATTAAATGTACTTATATTCTTAATCTTGATATAGCTATTATGAGCTATATATATTCATTATCGTTTTGACTAATTGAAAGGTGAGATACTGAGATGGATCGATATGCCTA
>JBDJHY010382623.1:0-18327 GCA_039654485.1 Withania somnifera | reverse complement strand
CTCTACATAAATCCACCTGGTATCTTGTGCTCAAACTTGACCTACTGACAGTTCAAGCATTGAGATACGAACTCCACAGTGTCCCTCATCATACCACTTACTAATAGAGCTATATCAAATCTCTATACATTTTATGCTCTTACATATATGGAATATCTAGAACAATAGGACTCATAAAGGATCAACTCAATCAAATCCTCAACCCTTAAAACAAAAATACAATTGTCGAATCTTAACACACCCTCTGAGTCTAAAGAAACTTTGTGGGGCTCATTCCTTAACAACCGATCATGAATATCAACATAATTTGAGTCCTCAAATTGATGATGTTGAATTTGATAAACCAAAATAGAACAGTACACAGTGCTTGGAAGAATATGAGAAGAATACAACAAATTAAGTCCGACCAGTCAGTTAGCCAAAGAATGGATGTCCGAAGCTATAACCCTCCCCAAAACTGAAAGTGCTACCAAACTATCTATGCTTACTAATTTCTTACTCAAGACATCTATTACCATATTTTCCTTTCTCGAATGATACAAAATAGAGATATCATAGTATTTTTGTAAATCGATCCATCTACATTTCTTGAATTAAGTTCTTTCTAACTTATGTTGTATTAAAGGCTATGGTGATCATTGAAGATCTCACAATGCACTCCATATAAATAATATCTCTAAATATTAGGTGCGAAGACTATTTCTTCAACCTCTAAGTCATGAGTGAGGTAGTTACGCTTATAAGTCTTTAAATGTATGAAAGCATAAGAAATTAGTCAACTATGCTGTATAAAAAATCCAACCTAAACCAACACCAGAAGAATCACAATACATAAAAAAAATCTTACCCTTAACTAGTGATGTTGACACTAGAGTAGAGTCAAGATGACCTTAATACTATAAAAGCAACACTAACACTCCTTTAACCACTAGAAAGGAACCTCCTTTCTAGTCAATCAAGTCAATGGTATGCAACAGATGAGAAACCCTCTGTGAACCATTTTTAGTACCTAGATAACTCAATAAAACTCCTAACCTCACTAGGAGTAATGGGTCTAAGACAATAATCTTCACCGAATTCACCATAATACCATCCTTAGACACCAAGTGTCCTAGGAATTCCACTAATTTAAGCCAAAAATCGAATTGAGAACTTGGCATACAATTGATAATCTCTTAAAGTCTGGAGCACAATCCTCATATACTTCTCATGACTCTCTCTACTCCATGAGTATACCATGATGTCATCAATGAAAAAAATAACAAAGTATTCCAAATAGGTTCTGAACACATGGTTTATCAAATCCATAAATGTTATAGGGGCATTAGTCATCCCAAAAGACAATGCTATGAAATCATAATGGCCATATCATGTCCTAAATACTGTCTTAGGGATATCCTCCGCCCTAATCCTCAACTAGTGATAGCCTGACATCAAATGAATCTTAGAGAACATAGTTGGCCCTAAATCTAGTTAAATAAATCATCAATCCCTGGCACCAGATTCTTATTCTTTACTGTAACCCCATTTAGTTGCCTATAATCAATATATATGCGCATAGATCCATCTTTCTTCCTAACAATGTATATAGGAGCACCCTATGACGAAACACCAGGCTTGATGAAAGCTTTACCTAACAAGTCATAAAGTTTAACCTTAAGCTCTTTCAACTTAACAGGATCCATATGGTAAGGAGAAAGGAAAATGGGCCCAGTGCCCAGATCTAACTTAATAAAAAAGTTAGTATCTTGCTTAGGTACTAATCCAGGGAGGTCAATAAAAAACAAATTAGTAAAATTAGTAACTATTGGAATGAACTCAGTGGATAAAGTATTGATACTTACATCTTGAAAGTAAGCAAGATAAGCTAAGAAACCATGAGAAACTAACCGCCTTTCTTGGAGGCAAGAAATGATCCCCGATGAGCTGTGACTAACAACCTGCCATACGACTGGGGATACACCAAACATAACTAAGGTAATGGTCTTAGCATAATAATCCATGCCCACACGGTAAGGGGATAACCATTGCATTCCCAGTGTCACATCAAAATCAACCATATCAAACAAAACTAAATCAGACCAAGTCTCATAACCCCCAATAATCACAGAACAAGATCTCAAAGCATAATCCACTACTAAAGAATCACCTACTAATGTTGAAATAAATAACCAAATAGGAAACATCTCACTATACACTCTTAAATATGGAGTAATATATAAAGACACATAAGAGCACGTAGAACCTGGATCAAATAAAGCCAAAGCTAATTGATGTCATACAAAAATGGTATTTATCACAATAGAATCTAAGGCCTCTACCTCGATCCTACTCAATATAGCATAGAAATGACAACGACCAACAATATGGAAACTATAACGATCCCCTACTCTACTCATTAAGGAGCACCCCTACCCTAAGCTCTACCACCTCTATTCTAGGGTGGCACTACTTGAATGGTAGATGGATAAACATCAGGCTCAATAGTACTCTACTAGGTGAAATATTGGAGCTCTAACTGGTATTGATGTAATATTGGAGGGCACTACTTTATTGCTTCAGGTGCTAATTGGAAGGACTCAAGCCAGGTTATCCATGAACACTACATGCATAGCTTGGGAAGACCTTTTTGTGATCAAAGTAAAGCAATACTTTAGTTATATAGTTGCATGGATGAATAAGTTTCAAGAGGCGAGAGACTAATCTTGAATTCCCAAATTTATTATTTATGAGAAGATCAAACAAGACCCTTGTCTCATTAAGGGTATTATTGTCATAGCTAGTTGTTTTCTATCCTGGCTTAGTATAAATAAGGTCTTTTAGGTTTATTTTCACTTGGTTATTTTTTTAATAGTGAATATTATCTCATGTGTGATATTGTGAGCTTGGTTAAAACTTTTGTTGAACATTTGTCTGATAAGTGTGGCTACTAGAATACAATCTCCTTGAGGTCCACTTGATAAGTTAGGTGCTTAGTAGGTTTTGTGATTAGAATTGTTGAATATCTATATTCAATGTTCTTAATCTATCTTTCTATTTCTTTATTTGATAATCCAATAGGAGGTCTTCATTCTTTAGTATTTGTTGCTATTAATTTTCATTGTTGTGTAAATTCTCTTTTAATTTATTGCTTGTTGAGTTCTTAATAGGAGGGTTTAGCTTAAATATAGATAAGTTTGCCTATTAGATTTTTTTTAAATCACATATCCCATCTATCCTTTTTATTTTATATTTTTTTTCTTTTGCTACCTCGTATTTAGAATTAAATCAATTGGTATTAGAGCTTTGTTTAGATTTCACTTCTACAAAGTCTCATTTTGAATCCAAAAACTATCACAATTTTTTAATTTTGTGTTTTGTTTGAGTTTCTGATATTAGATTTATTTTCTCTAATATAAATAGACTCTACATCCCGAATTTGAGATAAATCCAAGTCTGGGGGTTTCAAAATCGATATTGTTGAGTTGAAGAAGTACTAAAGGAGGCCAAAAAAGGTTTTGAGATTTGAAGTTTTTGGTTCGTATTGAGTTTTAAAAGTTAGTGGGGTGTTATTTACCCATCAAAAGGATCAAAAATCTCAAATTTTGTAACGATCAGGGCCAAAACAAAGAGTTGTGCCTAGTGCATGTTCTTGGTATTCTTGAGGGAATTCAAATATTCTAATAGAAGTAATTGGAAAGTTTTGGTGTTTGATCCTAAAAGGAAAATATTTGAAAGTTTTTTGAGGATCCCAAGATAGAATAGTCCCCAAAAGAGTAAAAACTAGGGGATAAAGTACAAGGGAGGGGACCACAAAAGATATAACCTAGAAATTCACATTTTGGGGCTTTTCGGAGTTCGTGGCAGTCAAACCACCTCAAGTGAACGTCCTCCACCTTATATGGAGGTTAAAAAACATAAAATGGCGGTCAAATTTTGAAAAAAAGGTTTTTACTGCCAATTCTGGCGGTCTATAGCGAACATTGACGACCCTTAATCATTTTAGAGGACTTGGTTGATATCTTGGAGGTCCAAACTCAACCTTATTGATTTCCAAACATCTCTAAATCTAAAATGCAAGGTTCTAATTTTTATTTTATTTTATTTGATTCATTTTTTCATTTCATTTATTCAAAACACTAATTTTGAATTAGTAAATCACCTACTTAGTTGATCATTAGTGTTAGATTTCTTTTTTAGTCTAACTATTTATTTTGTACTTTTATATTTTAGTTTCATTGCTATTTATTAATTCATGTATAGTTGTTTCAGTAGTCCATTTATCTTCAAGAATAACTCTAGAATTTGGGTAGAGATTGAACTCATTACAACACACAAAGTCGAACAATTCAATATTGGCCGCACTAATTGAGAGGACATCAAAGGTATGTTTTATTTGAGTGCTTGTGAGATTTTTATCTAACCATTAACAATTTGTTTGTTTTGTTTAGTGTCTTTCTTTAGGTACAATGGAATTAGAGGACGATGATCATGTTTCTGTTGGTGAAAACGTATTACCACCAATCCAGAGCCCCACTCAAAGATTGCAGTCGATTGAAGGGAGGTTATCAAGTATTAAAGTTGGTTCGAGACCAATGTCTCCTAGAGTCTATAGAGAAGCAATTAATTTTAGGATTTTTCATCATGGGTCATCCTTAACTATGAACCTATGAACCTCTCAACCAAGACCAAATACTACTGCCCAAATAATTAGCTACCCAACTTTAAGAAATCAAATACCTCGAGATCGAATCTGACCAAATGTTTATACCACAACCAAACTCTCCAAAACTAAGTTCACCCTGTAGAAATAAACAACCAAAGGTCAATGACTTTCAAGGAGGACAAGGTGAATATGGGAAGACTATGATGAACAAGTGGAGATATAGAGGGTACAAGTGGATTTTTGTAATCGAGGAGATGGTTGAGGAGCTAGAAGGCATATGTAAATGCAAGAAGGTCGACATGGAGGCCATCCGTACTGGTCAATTCAAGAACTTATATATGAAACTAAGGCATGTGTAGAGCAAGGAAACTATGAAGGCCGTGATCATGGGATCAACTCCATCAAAGTAACTCTTCTTAGATTCAAAGGAGGTAATGATATGGAAGAATACTTGAAATATGAGCATCAATGTGATAGAATCTTCCAAAAAAACCAAGATGACCAAGGTTGAGAAGTCCACCTATGCAATTGAATAATTTAAAGGGTTTTCTTCATCCTGATGGAACTATACAGTGAGACAAATAATAAACTTAGGAGTTGATGATATTCCTACTTGGTCCATCTTGAAAACCCCAATGAGGATAAAGTATCTTATCAAGACAAACAAGAGAAACTCAAGAAGATCTATGTGTTGAACCAAGAGTCTATAAGTGAAAAGGAATATTATGATAAATTTCAAACCTTGAAGATGAGAAACGAGTTCATATAAAAAGATGCTTATGTCATTGGGGTTTCATGATGACACTAAGTAAAAAAATAAGACTTCACAAGTACCCAACTCTATATGGAATGGTGAAAGCAACTATTGAGGTTTAAAAAGGTATTAAGAACAGTAAACAAACAAAATTCAAAGGGCTACTCAAATTCATGGAACAAAGGTAAAGATGTTGCTCAAGATACTCCTTATGTGTCTAAGCATAGAGAATTTATTTTAATTACAACAAACCAAGTGAGAAAATATGTCAAAGGAAGGACACAAAAGGAATGGTCAGTGCTTCAAATGTCTAGATTGGGAAAATGTGATGAGTGAATGCCCTAATCAAAAGGATTTTGTAATTTGAGAAGGATTTACTTACCCCACGGAAGATGATGATTAAGAGGGTAATGTCCATATAGAAGATGCTAATTTCAGAGATAAGAATGAGTTTGATCCCGATGACATAGAAGAATTGGGAGACATCATTGTGCCATGTAATGTTACAAGAAGGGCCATGATTAATCAAGACATAAATGACCCAATCCAAAGAGAGAACTTGTTCCATGAAAAATGTGTTATCAAAGGAAGTGAGAGACTTTTAATTATTGATGGAGAAAGTTGCACAAATGTGGCTAGTGTTACCTTGGTGAATTTCTTGAATCTTTCCACCACCAAACATGCTAATTCATACAAATTCCAATGGTTAAATGAATGCATAGAGATGAAGGTATACAAACAAGTATTGATCAAGTTCAAGATTGGTGGTTAACACTTATGTGCTTGTCATCTTTTGCTTGGTAGAACTGGAAAATATGATATATACACAAGGAATTAGGGGAGGAATAATAAGTATTTGGTGTTTTTTCATAATCAAAAACATGTACTTAAGATCATGACCCCTTCACAAGTCGGAGTTATCTACAAAAATATAGATGTCTTGAAGGAGAAGAAGCAAGGGAAGCAGAATCAGTATAATTTCATAATTTGGAGTTATGAGAGTGAGGAGATATGGGGATGATATTGATGAATACTTGTCAGGGCTTAGATTCAAAGCTTCAACCCCAAGGTATGAACAATTTTCCTTCTACTCCACTATATTTTTAGGAATAGAATTCTATGTTTTGCCTAGAGGATATAGGTGCAAGTTATTTGTCTTCTTTGATCATATTTGATGTGATTAATGTGCATAATATTCATTTGGGAAATTCTTTAGGAGGAGAGGTGATGTTAGTGTTAGAAGAAATTTTGTTACTCCATGTGCTCCAATTGTGATTCTTACCTTCAAAGTTGGACTTGCTTTTGGAAATGAAATGAGTAAGTTTCATGATCTTGTTGCATTTATATACTACATATTTCTATATAATGATATTTTTAGGAGTATTTAACATTCATATATGTTTGGGTTGACCAAGATTCTTGTTGTCTTTATCTTGATTTTTCTATCTTTTTATAAGTGATACCTTGGTTGGATGATGGAAATGCAATCTCTTTGCATAATGATGTTTCAACTAAACCATGTGCTAACCCTCGAACCCTAAGGAACTTGTGGTTTTTATTTGTTTCTCTCTTATTTTTTTTCTAGGTTTTGATTCAAAGATGAATCTTTTTTAAGAAGGAGAGAATAATGTGATATTTGAGGGCACTAGTCATTGCTTCAAGGGATATTGGAAAGACTAGAGTGATATTGGCCATGGGAATTGCATGCATAGCTTGGGAAGATATTTTTGTGATCAAAATAAAGTAATTCAACATTTGGATAGTTGTGATATAGGTCTAGGTAGTGGTCTGTTGGGAAAACTCATTCTTAAAGGCTTGTCCAATGATATGAAGGCCACAAATACTCTAAGGACAATATGGATGATGTAAAGGCTCAATTTGTACCTTAAAGGAATCAATATTATGTATGGATTGTGTCTTGGGAAAGTGAAGGCATCAAGAGGGGAAAAGAGACCAAGAGATCTTAGAGCCCGCCCACCACTAAAAGTGGACGACTTTGAGGCTTAAGTGGATTTTATAGAAACTTAAACTATTTTAGTATTTATACCACAATGTAATTAGCATAATTCTTATATTATAAATAGTATATATTAGGCTTTATTCTATACTTTTTTTATTATTTTGAATATGAATATCTCATGTGTGAGATTATGAGAGCCTGGTTCAAGATTTTGTTGAACACTTGGTTCATAAGTGTGAGTGCAAGGGTATCATCCCCTTGAGCTTTACTTGATAGGTTAGGTTCTTAGTAGTTTATATTATTAGGGGTTCCGAATCTTTATATTCATCATTCTTAATCAATCTCTCATTTTGTGTCTCTCATATAGATTTAATGCTTCTTTTGATAATCTAATAGGAGGTATTCACTCATTAGTGTTGGTTGCCTATTAATTTTGATCGTTGTGTCATTTCTCCTTCTATTTGTGGCTTGTTGAGTTTTTAATAAGAGGGTTTAGATCAAATATAGCTAAGTTTTCCTATTATCTCTTAATTTGTTTACAAATCACATATCCTATCTATCATTTTTTTTACTTCCACATTCTCGTATCGAGATTTACATTGATTTATATCATATCATTTCTTAGATCTTATTTATGAGAAATCTAATCTTTAGTTTTTTATCACAAAAAAAAAGATTTTTTTAATAATACTAAAATAAAAATACTCAATGTTTTTTTGTTTAATATTATGTCTTGTTTGAGTTTATAATATTAGATTTGATTTATTTAATACAAATCGAGTGTAGAACTTAAATTTGGGGTTGGTTGAAGTAAGGGTTTCAAAATCTTCATTATTGGATTGAAAAAGTTGAAGGTTGAAAAATGGGGTAAGAGATTTTGCTTTGAGGACTTGGATTTTGGATTCCAAAAGTTGAGGGATTTGTTTCTCACATCAAGAGGATCAAGGATCTCAAATTTCATCATTATTAATGTTGATTTGAAGAAATTACTATTTTTCGGTCTTCATTTGTTCTTGGTTTTCTTGAGAAAATTCATATTTTTAAAGGAAAATCTTACAGTATAAGAGTGTTTGATCAAAAAGAAGAAAGAAGTAGAAGTGTTTTTGGTGGTCCAAAGAAGGAATACTTTTTGATAAAAACATATAATAGGGAATGAAGTACACAAAGTTGGGTCCACACAAGAGGATCCAACTCGGCGTTCTGAAATTTAGTAACCAGGCCGGTAACCCCTGTATCTGGTTACCGTACCCCTTGGTTTTCTACCGCTCACCATTTGGACAACATGTCTAAATTTTTTTTTGGAAAACTTCAAATTAATTTTGGTGAATAACCAATCCTTTGATAACCTAACACACTACCTGGTAATTCAAAATACTCCTCAAAGATCAAGCTAAAAGTTATAAATCCTTATTTTCTTTTCTTTAATTTTTTTTTTCATTTATTTAGTTCATAATACTAGTTATTATGTAGTAATTCATCTACTAAGTTTATCATTGGTGCTAGAGTCTTTTGTTTTGTTTAGCTATTTCTTTGTGTGGTTTTCTAGTTTGAGTTTCTTTGTTATTTCTTGATTCAAGTTTGGTTATTTGAGTTGTCTATTTATATTCAAGAATAACAATCACTACGAACCTCAAGTAGATATTGAAACTCATTGTAACATACCAAGTCGAACATGTCTCAACACTCGATACACCAACTGAGAGGATACTTAAAGGTGGTTTTACTTGAGTGCTTTTTAAGTTTTTCTTTAACCATTAACCATTCGTTTGATTGTTTTGTGTATTTATTCCTAGGTACAATATAGATGGAGAGATGTGAATAGTTGGTGGTGAACTTGAACCTTACATACCTCATAGGACTTCTAGTCAAAGAGGAACATGATTAAAGAACGAAGCAATTTCAAGCCAGATTTAAGAAAATGGAAAACATATGTTCCTTGATCATTGATATGAGGAGTAATGTTAATGTAGAGGGTGGTGCATTAGTTGAATGGTTGAACGTGCCCACAAAAACAAAACCTAAGGCCTACAAACTCTAACTGTTCAATGAAAGGAGAGAAATTAAGCTAATTGAGCAAGTAGTTATCAAGTTTAGAATTGGATAATATATAGAAGAAGTCCTTTGTGACGTGGTTCCTATGCTAAAGTGTCACATGCTCCTTTTTAGACCTTGAAAAATAGATAGCGGTATTAAACAATAGGTACAATAAGTACTTGTGTGTAGTTGGAGGTTGCAAATTTGTTCTTTCACCATTGACACCCATTCAAGTGAATGAGGATTATAGGTAAATGAGGGAATTCCAGGAAGAATTTAAGAAAAAAAGGATATAGAAGAATATAAAAAAGTGTCAATTGTGCAAAGGGAGAAACACTTGGCTCAAAGTAGTGAGTATTTGTGTTTGAGTGATGAGCCAAGAAAATATTTGAATGATATGGACAAGGAAAACTCATGTTTGGAACTTGTCAACATGGGTCCTTTATCGCAATGAAAAATTTATAATATCATTTTTAAGTATCCCTTCTTTTAATATTTCACGAGGAGTAACTTACTAAGGAGAAGCCAAAAGAAACTTCACAATAACCTCATGTAAAAAAGAATCTTCTTGCAAGCTTCAAGGTACAATAGCTAACCTTAGCACTTTTAACATTTCAAATGGAAAAAGTGTTAGTGATGGCTTGGCTTCACGTGAGACTAATTATTATTTATCATGTATTGGTAATGTGCAATTTGACAGAGTATATATGATATTTGATACCTAGTGTAAACACTCATGAATCGAATGATAGCACATTTTCTTTTAATGATCAACTTGTTCTTAATTTTGATTCTCTAATTGAGGATATTTTTGAAGTTGTTGATGAGCCTCAATTTATTGATATTGTTGATAAAGTTGGTCAATTGAATAAGAGTGACTCTTTGAGAATACCTTATATTGAGGATCCTACTACTTGTTTTTCTCATAGAGAAAATGTGCTTGAAAATGATTTAAAAAAAATGATACCTGTCATTTTAAGAGTGAAATTTCATTCTCTAGTTTTTTCTTTGAGCTTGATCATTCTATCTCTAAGGATATATCTTGTTTGAGTTTGATGAGGACACACCTAATGATAAACCTAGTGGGATAAACCTTTATAAAGGTATAGTTCTTAAGAGTAATACCATTTATAGCCACCCGCTATAGTGTGAAGATCCTCCCAAAGTTAGTACCCTCTTTGAAGAAGAGAGTACACTTCGGGGAAGGTATCATGTCAAAGGGAAAGGAGATGTTTTCTCCCCATTTAGCTTTTCTTCTTTGTGTGTTCCAAACCTTGATATTATGATTGATGATATTGAGGGCACCTTAGATAAGGTTCTTTTTAGCACTATGTTTCTTTACTACCTTTTTACTTATGATGATATTCTAAATTGTATTGAATGTGCATATTATGTGATATTAAACCATAGAAAAGTGTGGGTTGCAAAGTTTTACATTGTTTTTATGTGATTTGACTAACCAAAGAATTCTATATTATATTCTAATGTCTAATGGTCATGCATATGAGAACAACATGATTGAATGTGGTGACTTTGTTGCTTTTATATATGTCCTTTTTGCATATGATGATAGTATGTTAATATTAAATATGAATCTTATTTATGGAGTAACCAAGTCCTTTATGGTCCTTATCTTGATTCTCTCAATGTGATCAAAAGGAAAGCTTGGTAAGTACTTGACGATGTAAATTCTTTCCATGATGTTACTTTGACTAACCTTTGTGCTAACCCTCAATCTTTGAGGAATTTTTTGAGTTTTCTTTCCCCTATGTCATTGCTAGGTTTGGATTCGATGATTTTTTTAAAAACGGGAGAATGATATGGATCCGAGTGGTGCTATCTTTGCCAAACTTATACTTGAAGGCTTATTCGAGGAGATAGAGGCAACAAGTGTTCTAAGGTCAATATGGATGATATTGAATGCTCAATTTGTACCTTCAATAGATCAATACCATGTATGGGTTTTGTCTTGGGCAAGGGGAGGCATTAAGATGGGAAGAAGATCCCTAGAGATCGTGGAGGCCGTCCACCCCTAAAAGTGGACTACTTTGAGGGCTTAAGTGGAGTTTTTGAAAAATTAGGCTATTTTTAGTATATATACCATTTTTGGGCCACTAATGTAATTAGCCTAGGTCTTAGACTATAAATAGTATCTACTAGGGTTTATTCCTTAGTTTTTTTTTTTGATGATTTTGAATATGAATATCACATGTGTGAGATTATGAGGGCTTGTTTAAAGATTATGTTAATCACTTGGTTGTAAGTGCGATTCCTAGGATATCATTCCCTGGAGGTCCACTTGATAAGTTAGGTTCTTAGTAGGTTATGTGGTTACGGGTGTTGAATCTTTATATTCATCATTCTTAATCCCTCTCTCTATTTTGTGTCTTTCATATAGATATAGTGCTTCTTTTGATAATATAATAAGAGGTATTCACTCTTTAGTGTTGGTGCCTATATTTTTCCTTCTTGTTTCATTCCTACTTTGATTTGTGTCTTGTTGAGTTCTTAAAGGGAGGGTTTATCTCAAAAATAGCTAAGTTTTCCTTTTAGATATTGATTTATTTAATCCCATCTATCCTTTTATTTTATTGTTGTTTTTTCTTCTGCGTTCTATTATCAAGATTCATCAACTTGCGTGGATTAAGAAGTGTCAAGAGGATAGAAACTAATCACGAATTCCCAAAATTCATGATTTAAGAGAAGACCATATATGGCCCTTGTCTCATTAAGGGTATTATTGTAATAGCTAGTTGTATTCCATTCTAGCTTAGTATAAATAAGATCTACTAAGGTTTATTTTCACTTGGTTGGTTTGTAATGTCGAATATTATCTCTTGTATGAGATTGTGAGCTTGGTCCAAGCTTTCCTTAGACACTTGGTTGATAAGTATGATTGCTAGGGTATCATCCCCTTGAGGTTCCCTTGATTGGTTAGGTGCTTAGTAGGTTTTATTATTAGGGGTGTTGAGTATCTGTATTTATCATTCTTAATACATCTCTTTATTTATTGTCTTTCATATAGATTTGGTGCTTCTTTTGATTACCTAATATGAGGTCTTCACTCTTTACTATTGGTTGCCTATCAATTTTTATTGTTGTATCAATTTTCTTTCGATTTGTTTCTTGTTGAGTTCTCTTCATAGAAGGGTTTAGCTTCAATATAGCTGAGTTTTCATATTAGATTTTGATTTATTTACAAATCACATATGCCATCTATCCTTTTTATTTTATTTTATTTTTTGTTTCCGCTACCTCTTGTTGAGAATTACATCAGGTTGTGCATAGGCTTCTCATCTCTTACTGCGTCCAAAGATCGTGTATGTTCCATTTGTGGAAGAGTGAACAAGAAAAAAAAGAGATTCTAAGAGATCAAATAGGATGTATTTCTTGACATAGAAATAAAAAGAGAATGATTTCCTAAAGATGTCACTATAGCCTACCGAACATAGGATATGGACATCTCTACACCGATCCGCAAAACTCTACTAGATATTGGCTCATGTACGGATGATACCATTAAACCTAATTCTTTTATACCAATTTATCATGACCTAATTTATTTGGCCATGAAGGTACCTACAATCCACCGTAGGTGAACCACCCAACAGTACCAACAAGCAGAAACAACAAATAAGAGCGAAAGATAGCATATAATTTAAGAAAGGACAGTGTAGAAGTAAAATGCAATAAAGGAAATTCTAAAATATGTTATCCTGTACAATGTGCCACATACGAGTACAAAAAGGAAATTACGATAGTCATAAATATAATTGTCTTAATGCAACCAATAGAAACATAAAGATAAGATAAGGTGAAGTGGGATTCAAACGTCAAGAAACATCCTCTACATATGAATTAGCATCTGAAGAAAGACCACACAAATTAATGTCGCTTGCTTGTATTAGGATATGCACCAGAAAGATGCAAAAGTGTAGTATGATTACTAATTATACAATTGGGTATCCAGCGGGCATCATAGGTTGACTGGGCATATATAAGAAATAAGAGTAGTGAATAGAAAAATAATGAACAAAAGATCATAAAAACAAAACAAATAGAGAAAAATATGGAAGAACTAGTTAAGCAAAACACAGGCAAAACACAACCCTATAAAGCTAACTAACAAGTAACGAAGATCCAGTTAAAGGGAATAGAAGGGTACCTAAATCCATGCACAGATAACAAAAGAATATAAAAAAAAATAGAAATGGCAGTACAACGGTAACTTCAATAATATGACAGAAGGAAAATATGTCTACAATCAGTCATGTAATAATACTAAGAATGAATAAAACGTTAGCAAATATCCATAACCAAAATGGGTCCAATATAAAAAAAGAAAGTAAGCTATAATACAAATGAGCTCCTATACAATGGAGGGATACAAAAAGTGATTGCAAACTCTCTGACCGCCCATAGTATCGGAAAAGTAAAACCAACAAACAACAAACAAGGATAGAAAATGCATAATGATATGATGATATTAGTTACATACATGTATGATCCTCCACCGGTACCTATAGGTCCAGCAAGAAGGACCTATAAAAGGCCACCCTCTATGTTCCAAATTCAATAAAAGACCATGCAGGGTCACAGGGTAATCTATAATAATATCATAATACCATAGTTAAAGCTAAAAACTATACTAAGAGAAGCGGACAGAGTCAAATGTGCCAATCCTAAGAACCTAACCTAAGGATAAGCTAAATACTACAATTATCTCAAATATTAATCTAGTATAAGATCAGTAAGTCATACCGTATATGATGTTTGAAGAATAACTCGCAAACACCATAAATATTAGCTTAAACCGCGTAAAAAGTTCTTTAATATTTGCGAGACTATTAAAATAATATATTACAAGTTAAAAGGAATCAAATTATACTTAAAAAGCTACGATTCTATTTGGCTCAAAATTCAAGTCAAAACCGGCCCGTAGGACCGTAGCACAAAAAGGTATCAATGCATTCCTCTCTAGGTGAACCACCCAACAATACCAACAAGTAGAAACAATAGATAAGAGTTGAAGACAAAATATAATTTAATAAAGGACATTGTAAAAGTACAATAACATAAAGGAAATTCAAAAATATGGTATCTAGTACAATGAGCCACTAAGTACGAGTACAAAAAGAAAAGTAAAATACTTATAAATATATTTGTCTTCATGCAAACGACAAAAACATAAAGATAAGATAAGGTGAAGTGGGCTCCAAACGTAATGAAACATCCTTTACATATGAATTAGAAACTGAAGAAAGGCCATACAAATCAATGTCGCATACTCATATTAAGATATGCACAAAGATGAAAAAGTGTAATATTATTACCAAATATTCAAAACGATTGGGTATCCAACTGGAAAAATAGGTTGACTGGGCACATATAAGAAATAAGAGTAGTAAATAGACAGATAATGAAGGAAAGGTCATAAAAATAAAACAAGTAGAGTAAAATACGGAAGAACTAGCTAAGCCGACCATCGGCAAAAAAAACCCAATAATAGCTAACAAGTAGCAAAAATTCAGGCAAAGGGAATAGAAGAGTACCTAAATCCATACACAGATAACAAGAGAATATCAAATAAATAGAAATTGTGGTATAGAGGTAACTTTAATAATTTGATAGAAGGAAAATATGTATACAATTAGTCATGTAATAACACTACAAATGAATTAACCCTTAGAAAATATCCAATAACCGATACCAGACAATATAATAAAAGAAAGTAATCTATAACCCCCAATGAGTGCCCATACGCAAGAGGGATACGAAAAAGTGATTGCAAACTGTCTGACGTCCCATAGAACTCGAAAAGTAAAACTAACAAACAACATACAAGGATAGAAAATGCATAATGATATGATGATGCTAGTCAAAGACATGTATACTCGTCCACCAGTACCTATACGTCTAGTAGGAAGGATCTATAAAAGGACACCCTATGTTCCAAATAATTAAATGACCACACAGGGTCACATGGTAATCTATCACAATACCATAGTGAAATATAAAAACTAGACTAAGACAAGCGGACAGAGTCAAATGTGTCAATCCTAAGAGCCCAACCTAAGGATAATTTAAATACAACCATTAACTCAAATATAAATCAAGTATAAGATCGGTAAGCCATAACCTACCTAACCTTTGAAGAATAACTCAAGAAAACCACAAATAATCATCTTAAACCACATCAAAATTTCTCCAATAATTGTGAAACAATCAAAATAATAGTTTACAAGTTAAAAGGAATCAAAGTATACTTATAAAACTAGATTCTATTTGGGTCAAAATTCAAGTCAAAATGGGCCCATAAGGCCCATAGCACAAACTTCCAAATAAAAGGTATCAATTCATTCCTCTCAATATCCAAAACTTATAAAAAAAATTTAGAGCAAAACAGAGCTAAAAAACATCTAGAATTAATGAATAAGTAATGAACGAAGTTTAGAAAAATTTGAAAATCTGGGGATGTCAATGAAATTAGAGTGAAATTCTATAAGAAATTGAAGAAAAGATGATAAAATACAATCCTCAACGTTACCCAAGCTCACATGCAAAACCCTAAGGTTAATTAATGGATAAAATTTGAGTTTGAAATCAAAAGGATAGTGAAAATGGAAAAAAAATGGGATAGGCTGCTAGGGGTTGTACTACATGACCTCGTGGTTGAGGCTCTCGATCACAAAGAATTGGTAAAATGACTATCACAATCACGTGAAGGATGATTGTTATGCCCAAGTGCACACGCAAGTGGACGTAGCCTTAGCAAGAAATGTAGTGACTCTTTTCAAAGACAGATTGTCATACCCATAAAAACTTCTTTTTGTTAGAAAAAAACCAAATGAAATAATGCTTGTAAATTAACTAAGTGCAAAAACAAATTAAATAAAATTGGGTATGATTATAAACTAAAATGTGAATAATAAAAAAGACACAATTATTTGTTGTAAACAATATCGGAGAAACCTATAGGGTTAAGCTCATGTCAGATTCATATCTAGCTATAACTCTTTCTCCAGTTTAGTTGATTATCTTAGGTGTTCATTATGGGGTTAATTATATAAGTATGGTACTCTAACCCTATAGTTACCTATTCACATGTAATCCTACATTTATGTTCTCATGAATAAGACTTGACATATAAAAGATTTAGTACTCTTCTTATTTATTAATCAAGTGAGGGAAACTAGGAATATTCCTATCCAAGACATAAATCTATCTTTGTTTTACCAATAAATGATATCACTCTTCAAAATACATATTCTAACTCATACGTCCCTCTTCCGAGTTCAACTCAAGAATATTTATTTATTCCAAGGATCATGACTCCTTAGAATAGTAAAACAAGATTTTGAGAACAACCAAGTGTGATAACAAATAATAAAGCAACTTTAAATTAAGCTAAAAAATCGTGATTCATGACGTCAACCAATAATGAGGGTTTTATCCACTCATAGCCTTATAAATAATCATAAATTATGAATTTACAATGTAAAAATTAAAAGAAACTAAAAGATGGAAGAAGAACCCTAGGTGTAGAGCCTTTTGTCCTCTTTCTTTTGATCCCCAACGTTTTTTATCAAATATGTTTAAGAATATGATTAATTTCTCCTTATATAGTCCTTAAAATCGTGCCCAAAAGTAATGGTATTAAGTTCCCTAAGTTTCCCACTCAAACTAGGACTAGAAGAGGCAAAAATCTCGTTGGAATAGCCTAGGTGCATCACGCCTATCAGTGCGCCTAACCCTAAATATTTTTCATGTTATAAAGTTTACCATGGGGCACGACGCACCACCCATTTATCCTCTCCAAGCGCTCCCTGGAACTTTTCATATGGGTAGAAAGAGGGCTCTTATTCCCTGAGGTATATTTGACTCTTCCCTAGTTGCCTTTCAATAATTCCTTCTCTGCTCGTACCTTTACTACCTTCTAGTGTTGTGCTATCACTCCACTCAATCTTTCATCTTCATAATTGTCTTTAACACTTACATAGATTTCCTATTGACTATATGTCAATAATGGGTCAATTTATACTGATTTTTCACTCCAAAACAGTCCTACACACGCCACAATCAGTTAGAACAAGCAAAACATAATCAAGCTAATCCAAACGAGCATATAATAAGCTAGTCATCTTGTCTTGAGTTTTCTTTGTGGTTTTTCTTCATATTGAGCTTGAATATTGATTCCATAATCTTCATAAATCATACAAATATGAAAATAAGTATTAAAAACGGCTCCATTCCTCACTAAGGAGTCCTCACAAGCAAATTTTTATAGTTCGGAGAAAAATAAACACAAGCTTATATAGTCTTAACTAATTGCACTCATGTAGATCACTCCTTCTTCTATCAACCTTGGTTACTTATGTACATCATAGTGTATCCTAAAAATCATTCCCAAATGCATCCTACAAGAGATAACAATAAACATTAGGCCATTCAATACATAACAATCAAATGAAAAACACTAGAATAAGTGTAAACTAACCTGATTGGAATAGTTATCTCCTCTAAGATATATTCTTTAATATTGGCAATTATTTTGGACCAAATCCAACTTAAAACTTGTAACTATGACACTTATCATATATTTACACTATTATTCTCATTTTAAGATCACCAACACAATGACTCATCCTCAAAACTAAGCTAAAAGGTACATATATAATGAAATTTAGGTGTATAAATAGGCCTAAGATCACTTAACAGGATCACAATAATCAAAAGGGTATAAGTTCGTGATCGCGTGAGAACTTTTCTCTATAGAAAAAAATAATTAGGCAGAGCATCACCATTATAAAGAGAATAGAGGAAACACATCACGATCGTGTTTGGGGGCATTACAATTTTGAAGAACAAATATAGGGACACCATCTTTGTAGACATGAAACTAAATCAACCATGCATTACGGATTCAAAAATATT
>JBDJHY010382516.1:0-18327 GCA_039654485.1 Withania somnifera | reverse complement strand
AACCTTTAGCGGGGGCCATTGGAGGTATTCCTACGGGATGCCACGTGGTAAAGCCTGAAAGCAGACAATACTTTGCAAGTGGTTCCTGGGGAGGGACGTGACACTTTGGGAAGCATGACTCATGTAAAGGGTGATAGGAAGGAGCTCGTGAAGGAGTTGCATAGATTGGATCGTTCGGGTATGCATTTGGTTGACTCAAATTAGGGTGGCATGATTGTTAAAATATTTCCGAATCATCCATAATAGTGAGGATGAAGGAGAAGTAGTGCAATGACCCAGTGTTGCAAAATCTTAAGGATGTGGTCCTTAAGAAGCATGTTGAGGTTTTCTCGCAAGGGGATATGGTATTTTTCACTACCAATCATCCAAATATTGATCTGTTGAGGGATAGGATTCCTTAAAAAGCTCATAACACAAAATACTCAGTACATCTAGGTTCCACCAAAATGTTCCAAAACTTGAAGGAAGTCTATTGGTTGGATGATATGAAGAAAGATAATGCAAACTTTATTACAAGGTGTCCAACATATCCGCAAGTAAAGGTGGAAAACCAAAGGCCTGGTGGTAAGGATCAAGACATTAGAACTCCCACCTAGAAGTAGGAGATGATAAACATGGATATTTCCACAGGGTTACCCGCACACGTTGCCAACATGATTCTATATGGGTAATAGCAGATAGATTGATTAAATCTTCTCACTTCCTTCCGCTAACAACTATATATTTAGCATAGGATTATGCCAATCTTTACATCCAGGAGTTGATTTTGATTTATGTAGTTCCCTTGCACACCATTCCTAATAGGGGTACATAGTTTACTTCCTAGTTTTGGAGGTATTTCTTGAAAGGATGGGGCACTAAGGATTATCTCAACATCGCTTTTCACCCATAAACCGATGGTCAAGTAGAGTGCACTATTCAGACACTTAAGGACATGTTAAGCACATGCACTATCAAATTCAAAGGTAATTGGTATGAATACCTATCTCTCATTGAATTTTCTTATGATAATAGTTTTCATTCCAGTATTCAGATGGCCTCATTGAGGCACTTTATGGCGGATAAGTTGATCTCCTATTGAATGGTTTTTTAGGAAGGTGAAGAAACACTTGTAAGGTTGTACTTAGTCATCAGGACATGGAGAAAGTTATATTGATCAGGAGAGAAGTTGAAGACTTCCCAAAGACAATAGAAGTCTTTTTCGGATGTGAGGAAAATAGAATTGGAATTTTAGGTATTCTTGAAGGTGTCCCCTATGAAAGGGGTGATGCATTTTGGTAAGAAGGGGAAACTTAATCCTCGTTACATTAGTCCTTACTGAATTTTGGATAGGAAAGGAAGTATTTCTTATGAGTTAGAGTTACCCCTAGGATTGGAAGCGGTGCATCAGTGTTCCATGTCTCCATTCTCAAGAATTGTATTATAGATCCATCACTTGTTGTTCCTTTGAAAAGTATGGGGATTAAAGAAAACCTTTCATATGGAGAAATCCCAGTTGTCATGTTAGATCGCCAAGATTGAAAGATAAAGAGAAAGAGATAGCATCAGTTAAAGTATTGTGGAGAAATCAAAAGGTTGAAGAAGCTATGTAGGAGGTTAAAGTTATGAAGTCTAAGTATCCCCACCCATTCTCCACTTCTCATGAAGATGAATTAGGCAATGACTCTCCTCCCATTGAAATTTTTCTTAACTATCATGTCTAACGTTTCCCTTTATTACATGCTTATGTCCATGTCACGTGTGTTCAAGTCTATGAGAACTTTCATTTGAGGATGAATATCCCAAGAGGGAGCTATTATAATACCTAAAAATCTGAGGCTATGATTGTTCGGCACTTGAACATGAAAAATTAAATTTTTTAAGTCCCACAGTCCATGGACCTGGTCTACGACTCGTGGACCATCCGGGGAAATCTGCACAGTTTTTTAAGAAGTCCATCAGGTCCTATGGGCCTGGTTCACGTCTCGTGGGAATGCATCACAGATTGTACCAAGTCATGTGACTTGGCTTCTAATAGGTCTCACTTGATGATGGGAAGTACGAACCGTGGTGTGGTCCACAAACCATAGTTCTGCCATGGGAGGGGTTCCTGAATAGTTAAAATAGTACCCAAGTGTCACAACCCATGGAATGGCTCGTCGAACCTGATCCTTGAAAATTTTAACATTTTAAAAAGGGAATTTTGGTCTTTTCCCTATCTTTCTAAGTCCCAAACCATGTCTCTTAAGATTCTATAAGGAGTATTAAAAGATCCTAATACTCAACTCTCTCCCCATACCCCACATTTAAGTCTCAACAATATGAATATTGTTTCAACGTCTAACCCAGGGTTCTAGCAAGAAATCCCCTAAAGATCTTCATCTCCAAAGACTTTTCATATTAGCTATGCAATATTTTTAGTGATGATTTCCTTTCACCCTCACTCTCAAAATTAATTTCATGATATAGTAATTCCATTCAAGTAAGGATTTCGTGATTTAAGTTCAAGGTGCAAATTTCCTATTTTGTTTTCACTTCTATGAAATATATTATAGGTTGCTATGAACTTTCTCATGTGTTATATACACTTTATGATTATGTTTCATACACATGATTTTTAAGGTCCTCACATGAATTATGATTTCTCTTGAAGTTGTCCATGTCTCAAAAAGGGGTTTCCTATTCATACTTATTATAGATATGGAAATATATGATTCATGCCATTGTAAGATATAAAACTTGCAAGAACTAAGATATTTTGATAAGATTATGAGTTCACCCATTTTGTACATAATATAACACTTTTACAAGTTATAAGCATATAATAGATATATTATATTTTGGAAGGATTACTAAGAACTGAGGACACGAGGAACATTATCACTCGACCTAAGGGGTGATACCCTAGTCCCATAAACTATATGTGTATGAACCCAGATGCCTTTTCCCGAGTGGTTAGCCCTAGAGGCTATTTCTTATGGATCAACCATCATGTTATATACCATTTATACTCTGGAAAGGTATTGAGAAACTCTCCCAATATTGGGTTATTATGTTGGATGTCATGAGCTCACATGATGTATGTTAAATATCATATCCTGAGTACCGGTATATACTCTATATATTAATTTAATCTTGCTCTACATTGTTATCATAATGTAGATCCCGGTGACCATTCCCAGACTTAGCTACCGTATGTTTGGTGGTTCTTACAACTCAGTATTTGGTGAGTCCTCATTCGAGGGCCACATGGATTTAGTTCTATCTCATTTTGTTGGATGTTAAATTTTAATTTTCTAGTTGGGTCCTGTCACACCTACTGTCTTTATGCTTAGAGGTTTTCATATATTTTTTTTGGGTTGTTTTAGTCATTTTATAAATCTATTGTATGGACATTTTAAGCTTATTTATATTAGGTATGTTCCCACCTAAGACATCCAAATTATTTACATATCTATTATTAGTATGCCAGTAGCACAGGTTAGCTTAGAGCCATTTGTGGCCCTGAGCATCGTTCCACGTTTAGGGGGGTTAACTCGGGGCATGATAGTCATCTTACTATAATTATGAAGAACTTACTTTAAAATTTTTTACCCTTCATAAAATTATTTAAAACCATACAAATATCTAAGAATGAACATGGTTAACTCGGGGCGTGACAGTCATCTTACTATAATTATGAAGAATTTACTTTAAATTTTTTTACCCTTCATAAAATTATTTAAAACCATACAAATATCTAAGAATGATTTTAGATCACAAGTTTCACGAGTTTTTTTCTTAAATAACATTCCAAGTCAAATGGTGCTACAGAAAATGGTATAGAGGGAGTATAAGATAGTTATGATAGTTTAAGTAGACTTTGAATTTGAACTCCACTTATTATGTTAGTACTCTATTTTATGTTTATATTTAATTATCTATTGTCCCACGGGCCAGTCCAATATGCATTGCTCAAGCCTTACGGGCCAACTGGCTTATCTAGTTGGACTAAAAGACCTATTCTTAAATGGGCTACAAAATCATAGCCCAACCCTATCAAATTATAGGCTAGGATGGGTTGTCCGAATAAGAATGTATATATATGTGTGTGTGTGTGTGGTCTTGCTAACATACTTCATGAAGGAAGTATGTTAGAAAAAATACTTGTCATACCCTGAAAATCGAGTTGTGATGGCATCTACATCTCACCAATAGATAAGTCTAACCTTGGCCCTGACCAAGTAGAAACGGGCCATTATTAAGTTCCAAAAGTAAAGATAAAGAGAGGAAGATAGGAAGAAAAAGGAGAAATAGAAAGTAAGTCCCCCAGAACCTGGTGTCGTGTTGTCAAGCATTTATATATAAATAGTACAAAATACAACCCAAAATGGAGAAAAAAACTACAAAATAGCTATACAGACTCCAACTATAACAACTATGAAAATAGAAGGAAGACCGGCCTATATGAATGCTGACTTCTCAACGTATCTCCTAAAACAATAGCAAACTAGCTCGCACGATTGCGTCCACTCTTCTGAATTATACTGGGACCTGCATCATAAAAGATGCAGAAGTGTATCATGAATACCAAAACCAATGGGTACCCAGTAGGCATCATAGAACGACCTAGAAAAAGTAAGCATACACAAGGTAAATAACGATCGTAAGAAAATAGGGCAATCACACATAATAAACAACAGAAAGGGGTAATTGTAGTAATAGATCATAGGTGAGGAAAGGATCATCTATCACTGTGTGCATAATCAATTAAATATTATGAAGGAATTTCAAATATCAGGGTATAACACAGAACCTGGGACACAAGCATATCATGACCAAATGCGACACATACCTGGAGCTCCAACATAACCAACACAAGGAAGGACCAATAAGAGAAAAAGGAACACATGCAATGTAACCACTAAATGTAATAGTAACTAAGGAAAATAAAGTAATTAACAACATGGAAGAGTAGCCACAAATCCTAGCTAGGAACCAACACATCAGCTCATAACTAACTTAATGGACTTCCCCCCATAAGCCCGGAAGAGTGCAACCAAGCATGAATAATGCAAAACAAAGGGGGCTGAAAAGTACATAATGCTCGTACGCACCCTCCCTAGTTTATGATCTCGTAGCAGAGGGACCTACAAAAGCTTTCTTATATACTTACCCCTCCTACTCCAGTATACCCCTCTCCTAGGCTCCAACTCCTACCTAGTAGTAACATCTTAGGTATGATATCCAATGTCGACGAGTCCATGAAGAGACTAATTCCATATATAAAATCCTCGTAAAAAGCCAACTAATGGCATAGTCATCAGGGAAGAAATTCCCAAACTCCAGCTAAGACCGTAATATCATATCTTCGTGGAAAACCTCAATTCTAGCCATGAAGGAAAATAAGGACTATAGTAAAATCCACCTGCAACTATGTAGGCAATACCCGAAAATCAGAGTGCTAGTGAGAACATAAATTAGGTAGTGCGAGAAAATAGCTTCATGCTGCTATAGCAGTCATCTATACATATAATGTATAAGAAATCAGTTTCTGGTTATTACTTTGTCAAAATAAAGTTATCTTTTAAAAATATTAATGCATGCTTGCAACATAGAATCAACTAATAAACTAAACTAGTCTAAGGTTGCTAACTGGATCCCTAGAATAACTGCCAAGCCCTAGTCACAAGGTACATCCTCTCCTAGCCCAACTAGGTCCCGATCTACGAGTAATTACACCAAAGATTCCATAACTTCCTAGATGGTGCCCGTTAAGGGCTAAGTACATACCCATATAGGGGAAAACATGGAGCTATACAACTCACTCCAAGGCTCACACCGGGCTAGGGTATAATATCATCGTACATGGATGCTAACTATTCAATAAAACCATATTCAACTATCTATATCTAGGTGATAACACACATATTAATCATACACGATACCTTATGTAGAACACAGAGTAAGAAGCCTACCTATTTGGGCTCTAAAGCCACTATCAGAAATCAGGGAATAACTACTAAGCTCTAATTACTAGTATAATTCCCTCCCCAACGTCAACTACATTCCAGAGTCAGAATGAAAAATAAACCAAAGGTTATATTCCTCCCTTAACCTTACTATGTTGCAGAGTCAGTGTCGAACAAGCCGGTAGGGAAACATAGTCTTGGAGTAAGTAACTAAGTCACAAAACAGCTAAGTAGGCCATAGGTCAAAGAATAACATAGAAGGGCACCAACTAGTAATCCCAGCCCCGAGCTAGCACCTTATCATACATAAACCACACTAATACACAGTCTAAATAAAGTAGGCCATAACCTACCTAGTGCTAGCAAAAACCTCGAAAGTCATGCTGGAAGAAGCTGAGAATTGCGAATGAGCCTGGCCCCGTATGAATCTGGCAAAAATGTAATCCATAAGTCAAAAGGAGTAAATCAATACCAATGTTTCTATATAAATATCGGGGTATAAATTTAAACTAAAACCAGGTCCGTAAACCCTAGTAGCTCTAAAAAATATAATATTTATACCAACACGTAGGGCACCACTTATACATCATATGGTATAAAATAAGGCTCAAACTAAAGGTAGAAAATGAAGAAACATACCCAGAAAATTGATGTAATATAGAGAACTTTATTATAATAGAGAAAACCAATAATTACCTGATAAAAAAGATTGTAGAACCACCAAATATGATTTCACGAATTTAAATCACTTAGTAACCTCTTAAATATACTAGTACAAGCTTTGGAGTAGAGAGGAAAATAAAATAAATGGAAAACTTCATCTAAAAAATTTAGAAGAAAACTTTATATAGACCTATCAGGCGATCACGAGATGGCGGAGAAGGCCTATGCAATCGTGACCCCTAATCATCTTAAATACCGTGATCGTGACCCCAGCTCCACGATCGCGATACATATAGGGCCTGGCTTACGTGGCCTTTTGGCACCTATTCATCCTCAATTTAAACAAATGAGGTTCAGAATAAAAATGGAGTCCTGTTTTTACAATTCATATATGAACTATTTATGTAATCAACATTCTGGACTCAATGGGATCAACAAAAAGGAGATTCAGAATCATATAAGATGAGTAAGGCCTAAAGTAGTAACGATTAAAGGAATTTAAACTGTAAAGCTTCCAGGGAACCAACCTATTGATCCCAGTAAGTCATAAACAACATGGGACATTTACAACGCTCTAAGAACATACAAATTATGGGAATTATGGAAATGACCCAAAGATCCATGATAATACCCTCATAAAGTATGTTAGCAAGATACTCATTTGTATTTTACCCAAATTGTTATAAATATCTTATTGAAACATGTTAAGTGTATGTGGCTTTTTTGTCTTTAAAAAATAATACCAAACTAACCCATCCAGTACTCATTTTCATATGCCTCTCTCTCTCCTCTTCAAATTCCTCAACTTCTCTGTTTTATGGTACTCCTATATTTTATGGTCATAACCTCTAAAACTATTAAATGCTTGAGTTTGGATATTTTCAATTATAAAAAACAAAAAAAATTCAATAGAAAACTACCAATTTTTATAGATTATGAATCCTTATCTTAACCATGTCTAATTTTCAATCTCTCTCAATAAATACACAGACCTTTTTTCTTATGAAGGTGACTTTAGTGTTTGAATTTAGTGTATGAATTTTTTTGGGGAAGAATTGCAAATGATTTTGAAGATGGATTGTCGATAAATTTATGTTCTTAAATTGAAAAAATATTTGTTTAATGGGAGAAATAATTTCAATTAAAGGAAATTTACATTCCATCAACAAGAAGCAAAAAATAAATAAATTAAAATTGACTACTTTGGTTTGAGATTTTCTGGGTGTAAAGAGGAAAAAGAATATGAAATGGATGACTCAATAGACAAGAAATTTCTTTTATCTTATTTGTTTCTTTTGTTTTATTAGGATATTGAGCAAAACAAAAATGAGCATCTTGATAACATACTTCATGAAGCATATATATATTACAAAGACGTATTGTAATAGAATGTTATATAGTAAATTAGAACATATAGTATAAAATATTTATTTAATAAAATTAGCACTTAAGGAATATTAGAAATTTATTAATGTCTTGTTTCGAAACTAACTGATATTATATTACAAAGGTGTTATTTATTTGTGATTAGATGTTCATAAATTGTTATACCATCAAATTAAAAAAGAATCATCAAAATTAGTGAAAAATATCCACCAATACTTATTTAGAGTAGATTTTTTATGCCACACTCCTTGAGTAAGGAGTGCAAATCTTCCCCGGACCCAATTGACATGGATGCTTTTTGCAATAGACTGTCTTTCTTTAACGGAATTTTCAAATTTCTAAACATAAGGTTTCTTTGAATTATAAGTATATTTTTATTTAACATGTAATTATTTCTAAAAGGATAAAATATTTCTTTTAAATTTTTAAACATAAAATATTTTTGCATATTTCAAATAATAAAGTATTATATATAATTTTTTTAGTGATATTTAAAATCTTAAGTATTAAAAAAGTAATTAAATGATTATTTTGAACTCTATTTTAAAAAAATAAAAGATGAACGACATCTTGTTATGAAGTTACGTTGATTGATAATTTAATCTTAAACTTTTTATCTTATCTCTTATAAGATGATTTTAGCTTAAAAATTTTCTACTTCTTTGAATTTATGTGACTATTCAAATATTTTTACATAAACTAAACCAAAAAAATAATATAAATTTAAGAAATATAATAAGAATATTCGTTAGTAGAGATAACTTAAAGCATTATTCTATATTTTCTTTTATTTAATTTTACAAAGAAGGATGAAGGGAAAAAAGAAGGAGGGGGAAGAGGGTAAGAAAAAGGAGGAAGATGAGGAGGGAGAAAAACAACAAGAAAGTGAAGGATAAGAAGGAAAAGGAGAAGGAGAATAAAAAGGAGGAGCAGGAGAAAAATATGAGAAGAAGAAGAAACATGAGAAACAAAAGAAGAGGGAGGAGTGAAGAAGGAGAACAATGAGAAAATGAAGAACAAGAAGAAGGAGAAGATGAAGATAGAGGAGGATAAGAAGAAGCAAAAAAGCAGCAGAAGAAGAAGATGAAAGAGGAAAATGAGAACAAGAATGAGGAAAATTACAAGAAGAAAAATAGAGGAAAAGAAGAAGAGGGCGACATAGGAGGAAAGAAGAAGATGAAAAATAAGGGAATATAATAAATAAAATGTTATAGTATCATAATGAAATAAAATAGTGACACAATTGAAACCACTCGAAAGTACTAAAACTAGCATATATACATATTACAATCAAAATAAACACACCCTCTCAACATGTTATCTAACAAACTAACAAAAATATCAAAATGATCCTGTCTCAACATAATAACCTCAACATGCCCCAACTAAATACTATGTTTTTTCCTTAAAATTCATAAGAAAAGAACTAAAATATCAAGGACAAAGTAAAGGGGAGCCTTTGGAATAGACTAAGTATGAGTGGTGGTTTAGCTCACTGAAGTGAGCTCAACTTTGAGACTTAGTTACTTAAGCCTCTCTAGTTAGTGTAAGTAATGGCGTGAAGGTGAGAGCATTAGTACCCCAATCCTACACTAAAAGAGAAAGTAATGGTGTCTCAATAAAGATATCAGTGCCCGAATCATGTCCTGTAAGAGCTAATGAGTATGTATAAATAGGGGCCTTAGTGCCCTTCTTCTAAATTGTGGCAACTGTCAAGGGTATGAAACCCAATGTAGTAGGAATAGTGGCCACTGGATTCTATGATCCCGCTGGCTCGAAAAAACTGCTACTTGATCCCATTATCAAGATATCCTTTTGAGATGCCTATAAGGTCTACTAAAGTATAGGTCATCTAGCTGTTACAACTCATCAAAGTCTCCCTAATCAAACTCTTTTACGTTTTTTTCTTCTTTTTGTTTCAGTAATCACCTCCTCGACTGTCTCTATGTAAATTTCTCCGATGTCGGACTTTGTGGACTCTTTGAGCTCTCTACTAATAGAAAAATCTCATGATTGGTGAATTTTAACAAGTCCACCTTGGCCTTTAAGAAAGCAAAATTAATATTCATGACTTACGAATTTCTACCAACTTCAAGAATCTAATTTTGAGACTCGATTCTCAAAAATTTGTAATTTTTCCTCATGGGTCTTTTACTTCTCTTCAACAACACTCATAGAAGCACAAAATGGCTACAAACTTGCCTGTATTAGCAATAATGTCTTTTTCTCTAAAACAATGACTTTAGCACTCATAGCCTTGGTCATATTGCCGAACTACAGTATGCTAAATTTACTGATAGTTGGTGTGGCCTAGGAGGTGTTATAGCTACTAATGGAGTAGGAGCTAGCTGTGATAGAGTTTTTAAAAGTAGAACTTATACAGGAATAGTGGCTTGTGACACAAGATTAATTAAAGCGGTAGTGGTAGTGTCCTACTATGATGACTCATCTACTGTCTCCACAACTCCTCCAAATCAATTAAGGGAGACTTTTTATAACACCCCATATAGTTACCATGTTTAAGATCAGAATTACACTCCCATATTTTATATGTATGAGTTCTAATTAAATGAGAATTGATATAGCTTGGTGGTATAAGTAATCGTCTAGGTTTCCTAGGTGGGTAGTGACGATAAGATAGGTTTGACAGAACTGCCCATATATCTCAATGTAACACAATCAAGTTAACATTAATCTTGAAAGTATTTAAACTTGGGATCGAAATGTTGTAGTTGAGTCTAAAGTTTAAAGTAATCAAGTGTATATAAGTGTTAAGTTAAAGAATAGGTTAATGACCTAAAAATGCAATAAAATATTAAGGTCCTTGCTTGACTAAATCCATCTAGAAGGAGACTCACCTACTTTATTTAAATGGACCAACTAGGTATATAAAAGACTAGCTAATAGCTAAGATTATTGGATTATTTGAGGCCTAAAAGAAGCAAAAGGAAAAGGAAATGAAAGAAAAGGCCCAACACCCAAACCTGCCAAGACCTAACTGTAATGACCTTTACGGCTATTTTCATGTGTTCGCATTTTGTTGCATCTTAGAGATTTCCAATAGAGGCCCTAAGTCATTTATGACTTATTGGAACTGGTGGTTTGGTTCCTGGATCATTCGTTTGGTTGTTTTGTTTGTTTCCCTATTTTAGAGCCTTTTATATTTAAAAAATCATTAAACTTAGTCAACATTCTATGAAAATAAACCCAAAATTGAATTTTGATATTTCTTTTAGCTTCAAAACATGGATTTTGGTCTAGATGGACTCTTAATTCAAGTCTAGAAGCTTTGTATTTGAGTTTTTGCATTTTTTTGCGTATTTTGGATGCTTTATGGTTCATAAATACAGCTTGGGTAGTCATTTCATGATCGGAGCCTCAGATTGAAAATACTAGTGCACCCATCAGCTCGAGAATGTGGAGTCGTGATGAAAGCAGAAGCTGCCCTTCACGATCGCGAAGAACAACATGGACCTACACTAGGTGTAGTTTTGACAGCAAAACACATCTTTTGCAAAATACTAAAAACACCAATTGGAATGTGTTCGGAGTCCAAATTACGCAAACGAGATATGCATTCACACCAAAAGTGATATTCAAGACTCAACAGCGCAGTCGAAATGCAAATCGAGGTTGTTTTAGAGAAATGTTGATCAAATCAACATTTAGGCCTAAAATACCAAAAATCCACAAAAACACTCGAAATCACACTAGTGCCTCGAAAAGTAAACCAACACTCTTCCTAACCTAAATTTAGCATTACGAAGCTAATGGCATAGTCGAAGTTTCGATCCTATGCACCAATTACCGAATGCTGATCAAAGTCCAATATTCGACTATCGGTCAACTAAAAACTCACAAAACAAGCTAAACTCATATCAGAAGCTCCTGAACCAGACCAAGGGTCAACCTAGGCCAAAATTCATGTCCCAGAGCTACAAAAATGTCTGAGTTCAATTCTGAGCTCATCTTTAAGAAACTTTTACTAAAGTAAATGAGTATATAAGTTTAGACTCTATAACAGGGAATTTGAGATAACTCTTAAACGAACCTCCAGGGAACCGAACTACCTATCCTAGCAGGGTCATAAATTACCTGGGATAGTTATTGGAAAGATATAAAAAGTAACAAAACATGACACCACAGGAATGACCATAAGGGTCATTAAATCATCCACCACTAAAAAGGACTTTCGTCCCTGAAAGTCAGAACAGAGTAAAGAGAAAGAAAGAAGAAGACCCCGATTAAGGAGACCAAATCCCGTGCAGGCACCCATGGTGAGTTTATTAACCGGAAGACTTATGCCAATAAGTTAACCAGAAACCATCCGAAGATCAAACTCAAATTCCCTTATCCGATTACCTTAGACAGACCATAAGTTCTTTAAGAGCTAAAACCAAAACTGAAGTCAAACCACTATCCTGTAGAACACCCTAAAACTCACCAATACAATACCATAATATTGCTTGGACATGAAATTAAGAACGCCACTAGACAAAGAATGTAGAACAGACCTAGTCTGCAAGTCCCCAAATCTAAAACTATCCTCTTAACTTCTTATTAACCCTGATAGTCATTGTCTAGTTGTTCCACATCCAAGATACACTATTGAATATCCACGATGCTCCCGGAATCTAATTTGAGCTACACAATCTAAATACCCAGGCAACATCCACTATGTTATCATTTTTGGTAAGGATCAAAACTTCTCCATGATACTTCGAAGCCTACTCGAAACTTGAAACTAGCCTCTTAGTCACCAAATGAGTTGGGTACCCTGAACCTGTACCATAAATACGAAATCGTGCAACACCAACTATATACTTAAATCTGCAAGGAAAGACAGTCTGATAAAAGTGAAAATATCTAGCCAAATTGACCACGACAATCCCGAATTAACTAATCTCCAAACCACTAACACTCTCTAAATGGCCTGTAACAACTCCAACCATTTGTAAAAAAGCTGCAAATTTTTATCACACTATAGCAACCCATAGAACCACGGTTGTACCTGAATTGCACAAAACATAGATAGAATCTAAAAGAAGTTGTCGCGCGTGATGACAAATAATATAATCTCCATTGCGCAGAACCTCGGAACACAATCCTCGAACCTTATAGAAAATAACAATTCTGTTCTACCATCTGTTTGAATAATAATCCACAACTGAGTATTCTTGAAGAGCCCAATAAAAATGAAACAAAGCTCGAATACAACACACCACCTAGATTTCAACAAACCACTCCAACTACCAAGGATAATATATCAATCCTTTCCTTCTGCCACACAAGCTTGGGACAAACACTGTAGAACCCTTATCGAGGACAAGAACAAATTCTATTATGCACACTCACACCCTAACCCTAACACACTATGATAATCCACCTCAGGATGTTTTTCGAACATCTTGCAACTAAAATCCAAACCATAAGACAAACTCTATCCGTTAGGTAACGACGAAATTATCCTGGCATAAAAAAGACGCTATCTTTCTCAACTAATGAAGAATAAATTCTAGGTTGACCTAGCTAATCTCAAAGCACACTGAAAACCTAAAATATCTCATATCGAAACCGTTAACTTTACCTAAACTAGGTTAAACCAACTAAAACAAGTATTATCGGTATAATATGATGATCAATCCTCTAATGCATACCGAAACAAACTAGAACCAACCTCTAGAACTAATAGCCCATGGGTCCAAGCCTAGAATAGCCCTTCTATGATCCGAACTTGTGATATTTCAATAAGCGTGCCTGAACACCCGAAAAATACTAACTACCAACAAGGGACACAATCTTACCACGAACCATCAATTAGCAGACACGCTGTCAAAAAGGCATAGGGTGAAAAAACAGCCACCGGTAAGAAATATCTCTCCAATATACAAAAATTTGAAAGCTTACACAGAAGAACCCCTTATCCATAAATTACTAAAAACATAGCACCATCACATAATACCATAATCCCTAAAAGCAAAAGGTAACTCTAGTTGCCTGCAGATGCGAGAACTGGCCATATACACCACTCTATCGCTGTGCTACACAACCATACTCGCATTATGACAAAAAATGTACCCCAACTCAGTACCCATTATGAAGTTCCAGTTAGGAACCAAGAAAGCTGAAATGTACTAAAAACTTGACACAAACAAAATCAAGGATGACTAGCAGCTGCTGAACCACTACACCACCATGCTGTCTTACTTAGGAATCACACTTATAATCCACTACTAAAAAGAAGATCTATATGCAAGGCAATCACACTAACACACCTACCACTAAATCGTGGTAGGTACACCTCATAACCTATGACTTCTCAAACCCAAAGCCCAATAAAAACCAATCCCACTTTAGAGATGAACAGGAACAGAATCGAGATACGACCCAAACTCAACAGACAAGAACAACTCATACTCAGGTGGGTGTCTAGGTGGGTCAGCCAACATAACTATTAAAACACAACATATAGAAACTAAAACAACAGCAAGCACCGATTCGAATGTCGCAGACGATTTCTAGCTACACTAAGTGGCATTTAAAGTATCTTCCTAACCATAAAGAGAAATATGATTCCTCATGGCTATGAGACCTATCCATGTAAATAAGGATCTACCAGGCGTTGTTAAGTAGCAGTCTTGGTGTAACCATCGATAACTACACAAATAAAGGGGTAACCTATCCACGCTTAAAGATACAACACTACTACCAACCAACTAATCTAGCTTCCAATGAACCTCCTCAACTATGCAAATATAGTCTAGCATAGACATTCCATAACAGAATTAAATTCCCTTCACAAGTAACCCAACCGGTTCTAGCATCAAAATCCACTACTAACAACTCAGTTGTAAAGTAGCAACCAGTAGTCGTCAATCTATGGCTTGTTAGCCAACAACAGAAATAGGGGAGAATAGATTAAGCAAATAGGCATAAATAATTACAAAGACCAATCAAATAAAACCCGAACTGGCTAACAGTAAGGTGGAATCAAATTTGTGATTTCTACCTCCGCATCCTCTGCCTCCACTATGGTTTAAGTGTTAGCCTGATCACGAGTAACTAAACACTGACCCAGACCACCTACCTCGCCATACTGAGAACTACCTCAGGCCTATTCCCTCCAAGGTTATCACCTCTAAGGGGTGGAAAAACTGACTCAGGAGAAACCTAAACTGAAAACTGAACCACCCCATACTGGGGTCACTTTCTACCATGGTGACCGACAACTCCAAACTCATAACATGTCTATCCTTGGGGGAAATACCTAGTATAATGACTTGATATAACACACTCCTGACACAACTCCAACCTCCTGTGTTTCCAAAAGTCCATTGACACATAAGAACAACCATCTCGGCCTAAAACCCCAAAAATAATACTAGCTGCAATCTGCTCGAAACTCTTAACCCTAGCATCTGGCTTGACCTCAACCGTAGTCTGTAGTACTGTCTGAACTACTTGTGATGCCACATGAACTATTTGTGATAATGTGTGAACTGGTGGCAACAATGGATGCACTGTATCCCTTGACAAGGTGCCACTAACACCATTTAGCTGACGAGAACCCCGATCACCACCGTTGTAGGACTCCTGGAACAATCCCTCTATAGACTTCACGTAGCGCACAACCTAAGAAAAGTAGTGGACTGGATCTATCAAGGGATCCTCTACTAGTCAAAGGGGAAAAATATTCCATTGGTAAATCCCCCTGATCTGTCATGCTTAGTAGAAAGGACTACAACAGTGCACCCAACCAACTTATAAAATCAAATCTCATACTCAGCAATGGACATTTGACCCTACTGTTGGTGCCTAATCTCCTTCTGCTCCTACGACTACTCACCATAACGGGGAGATACCCTCACTGATGCTCCACCCCTAACTAATCTTGAAATCTCAAGCAATAAGATCTACAGGACTAGCGTGGCTGACAATCCAACTGGTGTAGTGCTAAAAATGAATATCTGTTGGATGTTGATCTGTGAACGGCTCTAACCCTTTAACCACAAATAGAGTTTTAATAGGTGTAGTGGCTCTAGTATGTCGTCTACCTCTAACTCAGTCCTTTACAAGAGCCCTAGATATTAGTATAGCAGACTCTTCCCTGGCTAGTGAAGACCTCAAAAGAACCATCTGCGGAAGAATGAATGCAACCAAATGAGTTTGTAGAAGAATTTTCACGAACCACCAAGGAATAGCCACACAGCTTGGAGTCAAGAAAGAGAGTCCTTTTCCTAAAATCCACCATAGACTCGAGGATAATATACGGATATCATCGTACTCCACCACAATACTCTACTTAGACACTTTCTCATGTAACACTGTCACTAGTCAAAACCTATGCTCTGATACCAAGATATCACGACCCAATTTCTTGGATAATAATGGAACCTACTATCCCATCAATAGGAGAACCAACCCTGTAGCCCAGACCTGCAAATAATCGAATACGACTGTAAGTAACCTACACACAAGTTAGTAAATAAGAAATAATAATAGAAAAATGGTATGATAAAGACAACACGATATCACAGTAAATAAAAACAACCCAAGAACTGGTATCAGTGTGTACATGAGCTATTAAGAAGTACAAAATACAACCATACAAAAGTACAACTGATATATCTATCTTGGGGATAAAAAAGAGATAAAAGATACACAGGAGAGATGCAGGTAACTCTAAACGTCGGGAGCTCATCCTATACCTCTGAAGTCATCTTGTTGACATGAATTACAAAATCAATGATGGTAGATCACGCCGGTATCTGCATCCAGAAAGATACAAAAGTGTAGTATGAGTACAAGTTGTTGAAGCAACAAGTACCCAATAGTCTTCAAGGGCCCACTAGGCACATAACAAACAAAAGAGCAGTAAATAATAGGAATACAAAGAAAATAAGTAAAAGAAAATAATTCAACAAAGGAATCTAGCTACTCATATAGAAGCAAGGAAGAAGATAGTGTAGAAATATAGCTAGCTAAAACAATGTATAATGATCATAGGTAAGAAGAGAAGGACGTACCAGGGATCCTGGAAACAACACAGAAATGATCAATAAAAGGATAAGATAAGTCAGATAGCAAAGGATACAAAGGGAAATTAGGCGGTGTACTGGTAACCTCAATATACGAATGGGAAAAAAATGCAGCAAAGTGATAAGACATAAAAATAACCATGATAGAAAAATGGCCCATAAGTAAATTCTACACTAACACAAACAATATATCTAAGCATTATGTAAGTAGAATTAAAATAGATATAAACCCTTTGTGAGTAAGAGTACACCGAATACACGTTCAACCGTCGGCATCCATATACTACCAGGGGTCCACTGAAGAAAACAATGCAGTAAAGTAACACAAATTAAATAATGCAACAGTTCCTATGTATGCTCCTCCTCTAGCACCCGTAGGACTAATAGGCAGGATCCATGGAAGGGCTTCCCTCGAATGCCTCAACTCTACTGCAAACCCAACTCCAGCGTGTCCGTCCCCTGATCGATAGGCTCCATGGAACTATTCCAACTTTATACAAACCTTTAGCATCACAGTATACTCATATCTTGATATCATAAATACTCAGGAAGACTCACAACCTGATGCCTCAATATAACAATATAATCATGCCATAACTCGGCTCCTAAGGGCATCCAATGCCTCAATATAATAGGAGAAACAAGGTTACAAATCAATAAGTATAAAATAGTTATGAAAGGCTATATTCACTGTCGAATGAAGTCAAACTCAAGCGCCAGCATAAGTGTAAATGACGGTACTCGGCGCCAGGGTGTGAAACTTGGTCTAAAATAAGGAGAAAAGGTAGTACCAGGTGCTCAGTATGCAATCAAGTCTAAAATAAGTAGAAAAGTTTATTATGCCATTGCCATTATTAAAAAATTCCATTTTATTCCTATTCTAGAAATTTCACTCTTTATTACATAAAAACCAACCTCTACATCCCAATAATGTAAGAAAATGGTGATAACAGGCCCCCGACCCCAAATGAACTCTAAAAACTGAATCTATGGCTCTCCCATTGTATGAATGCAACAACACAGGCAATATACATGCTCAACTAAGCTACAACTAGCAACACAAAATAAAAGCCCAAACCTGAGGGTAAAATCCAAAATCCAACCCATGCATCCATATTCTACTACTTCTAGAGTCACCCTACCACGATCACAAGGCCAATATTATATCAGGGTCATCGTATTACACCAAGAACCGATAGAGAGAAAGAGTTAGAATGGATTTTAAAAAAGGGTCAAAGGTCACGATATCAACCTAATGGATGATATTTAATGCAATTAAATAAGCTATATACAAAGAGTAAGCTCCACTG
>JBDJHY010382308.1:0-18090 GCA_039654485.1 Withania somnifera | reverse complement strand
CCCCCCCCCCCCCAAAAAAAAAAAGGATGCAATTTGGGTGGTAAAATTACTCCATGAAATCATATTTTTTTAAGCCTCAACCTGTTTAAATTTAATTTAACTGTTGATTCATTTATTTATTAGCTTAATCTATTTTAGTCTATTAAAATTAGGTTTAATATCTAGCTCATATTGAACCATGAGAAATTAAATTTTATTAAAATATTTTCAATAATATTTTAATATGTTACTATACATACATTCGTAATGAAGAAAAATAATAATTTTATTAGGTACCTACAAAAAAAATATAGAGTGTGTCTATTTCTCATGTTTGTTTGATTAAAAATTTAAGAAAATATTTTCTTTAGGAAAATAAACTACTTGAAAATAAGAAAAACAATTTTCTTAATGAATATAAGAAAAACAAATGGCAGTGTCTCCTATCACTCTTAAAATCACTTACTCCACTTTACCAACCCCACCCAGATAATTCTCTTAAATTTTAACTTTTTAAAAATTAGTTTTCTAACCCAACCTCACCTCCACACCACCCACCTCACTGCCATCCCTCCATTTTTCTTTAAAATTTTCATTATTCTTTTTAGGAAAATACTCAACCCACACACCACACCATAATTTTTTTTCTACACCCAACTCGTTCCTCCTACCCGCCTTACCCTTTCCCTGCCCCCAACCACCCACCCTCCAAAACCCCTCTCCTCTCCATCACTATATTCATCACTATCACTCTCCCTCTTATCCGTTCGGCATCGGCTCAACAAGATTGGGAGTCTAAAGCCAAACTTTATATATTGGTAAATAAATTGGATAAGAATAACATACCTAATATAAACCTATAAATAGGATCCATAGAGGATAGGATGTATACAAACCTTATGAAATAAGAATGTTAACAATGAAAACTTTTAATGTGAAAAAAGGAAATAAGTTAGAATAATAAAGCCGGACTCAAGAATTTGGAAAGTTGATAAAAGGATGTCAAAATAGTATTGTGCGGAATTTGATAAGTTGATATAATGATATTGAAATAGTGGCCTTCCTTCAATATAATGATAACTTGTTGCAATGCTTGAATTTTTGAAGAAGTTACCAACACACAAATTCAATCTTTTTATGATCAAATAATAATAGATTTTACAAAATTTGGAAGGTTTGACTGCTTAGATATTTCATAATATTCAATAATAAGAGAATAAAAATAGTAAAAGAGGAAATGAATTGTAAATGGAAAAATAATGATGTAGGTTTCGTCAAAATATAAATGAGGCAACAAAATAGGTAGCTAGCCAGTTACGACAGTATACTACAATTACCTAAACACTATTTCATTTTTCAATTAGTATAATGATTCTCACATTAAAAAATAAAATATTGTTATATTTTTCAACTCAAGATGTATTTTTTCAAATTTAACTTACATGACCTTTTTTTGATTGCTTGAGTTGCCTTATAGTCGAGTCGGGCATGTACCTGTTTTTATTATTTTATATTAAATATGTATAATTTTTTAAAAATAATTTTTTATTTTCTATACATAAGAAATAATTTGATTTCTTTTTAAAAAATAAAATAAATAAAATATTGAGCATGCGAAACTTTAACCTTTCTTTTAGCCTATTTCGGTATAATCCATTTCGGTTCAAACAATAAGCTCATATTTTAAAACATTAATTAAGAATATTATTTACTATTTCAAATAAATATTCTATGCCACTATCGACCACAGGATTTTTGGTAAACCTCACTATTTGAAACAGGTTGGCTCAATATGGAAGAACAAATCATGCAATTATATTCTCATTCTATTTTGACTCAAAAACTTTTTTGCTGTTCGAATAACGTTGAGGAAGAAAAGTACAATATCTAGGAATTACATCTCTTTTTGTATCTTTGGGTTGGTTACGAAAGTTTTTTCTTTATTTTACTACTTGCCTCCTCTTTTATTTGCTGTTTTTTTTCACGAACTCGTTAGAACTGGGACCCCATTCTGGACATGTAAACTTGCAAATTAGATCCTTAGGTTTTTACCTACATGTTTAATTGGTCCATATCCTTTTTCTTTTGGTCATATTATAGGATTCTCACTTTTTGATATTCAAATACTAAAAGGATCTGCACCTTGAAACCTCATTGGTACTACTAAATCAGGTATTTTCTCTTTCTTTGTCCATTGTTTTCAAGCTCCATTCTTTTCTTTTAAGTGTTTTATACTTGATTTTCTTTTCCAAGTTTCTTTTTCTCTTTTTAAAAAAGAAGTATATAATGAATGACTGTGTAAATTATTAATATACTGATGAATTAATAGGAACATGGATATTCTTTGACTAATCAATTTTTAAAATTTTTAATTTCAGAATTTTTTTAATTTCTTAATGTTGCATGGTAAATTTGTCTTAAATGGGTCTATTTCAAATGTGTGTTTGCAATACTTTTATAGAAACAAGCATGCTAATAAAGTTGAGTGTATTTTTCTTTTTGATTCTTTGTAGCAACTAGCAACAAGCATTTTATGGACTAGAATCTGTTTCTATAATTTTGGTAAGATAAATTTAATTTACACCATGTAATTAGAATTCAAAACGACAGTTAATTGGACATAATCATTTGAGAACTGAATACATATATTTATATTCTTCTAGTTATTTTGTTGTTCAATGATCCTTTATTTGACTGATCTAGTGATACTTTAATTTAAACAATTAAAATGATAAAAATATATAACCTCTTTCAGGTGAGTTATAAGAGACTTGATATGTGAGAATAAGAATTCTGTACTCCTTTATTGTAAGTGCACTTATATATACTACAATCTTATACGATCATCCCTAATATTTAGTAATTTGATAAATGAAAATTAATTACTATTACTAATCTGATTTAACTGCTACTTTTATGAGAGTTGTATTGAGTGCAGATTTGCTGCTTGATTTATTTGGATCTTATGAATATTTAGTATCATTAACACGCCCCCACAAGTGGGAGGATACATCAGATACACCAATCTTGGATCGTAGAAGCTCAAGCCTTTGTTTGGACAACGGTTTAGTCAGTGCATCTGTCAATTGGTCTTTCGTGGAGACATGAACAACACGTAGCTTCCCTTTGGCAATTCTGTCAAGTACAAAGTAGAAATCAATAGAAACATGCTTTATTCGACTATGAAATAAGGGATTGGCACAAGCATAAGTTGTGCCAATATTGTCACACAGGATGTTGGGAGCTGAGGATGGGCATTGATGAAGTTTATGAAGTAAGGTTTAGACCCGAGAAAGTTCAAAAGTAGCGAAGGCAATAGATCTATACTCCGCTTCCGTGGATGAACCATATATAAGTTTCTTATTTTTTGAAGCTCAAAGAAATAGAGTTGTTGCCAAGGTAAGCAATATATGCAGAGGTAGAGCTAATATCATCCAAATTTTCTACCCAATACGCATCAGAGAAAGATCGAAACGTCTAAAGAGAGACAAGTTTGAGATGAATACCATGGTAGATGGTAGCTTTAAAATAGCGTAACACTCTATTAAGAGCTTGTCAATGAGTTGCGGTGGAATTTTTCATGAACTAATACAGCTTGTTAACATTGTAAGAAATATCAGGGCGGGTAAAATTAATGTATGGTAAAGATCAACTAACTGCCGATAAAGTTCGACATTGATCAAAGCAATTCCATCTTTCAACTTTAATTCAACAAAAGTGGACATCAGGGATGCAACAGGTTTTGCACCACTCAAATCAAATATGTTAAGAATTTCCCTGATATACTTGCGTTATGACAAAAAGAGTCCCCGACTATTGGGATTAGTTTAACCCCTAAAAAATAATATAAGCTTCCCAAATCTTTCAAGGAGAATCGTGTAGAGAGAGTGGAAACAAGTTGTTTCGAAATATTACTGAAATTTTTTTTAATCAGCTGATGATCAACATACACCAGAAAATAGCAAAGGAAAGAACCATGTGCATAAATGAACAAAGATACATCACTGTGAGACTGAAAAAAATTAAGAGAGAGAATAACGTTGTTTAGTTCATGATACCAAGATCTAGGTGCCTATTTTAAGCCATAAATTGCTTGCTTCAACTTGCAAATGTGAGATGGTCTGGTGAAGTCAATGAATCCAGGTGGTTGACTCATATACACTTCGTCCAATAATGATCCTTAAATAAATACATTATTGACATCAAGATGTCTAATCTTCTGGTCAAACTGCAAAGCAATGCATATGACTACTCAAATGGTAGTTGTTTTATTTACAGGACTGAATGTGTTGTGGTTGTCAAACCCAGGTCTTTAATGAAAGCCCTTAGCTACTAAACGTTCTTTATAGCGGGTAATGGTTCCATTTGCATTTCTCTTTATCCTGAAATTCCACTTATAACCAATGACATTAAAATAAGGTTGAAATGGACAAGCCCCCATGTACCATTTTAACAAGGAAATTAAATTCTTCCGACTTTGTTGTTCTCTGTTTAGGATCTTTGGTGTCTTGTGTTACACATGATGGCTTGATGGATGAACTAATGAGATTTTTGGTTGCTATGCAGGCTCGTTTGAGTTTATAAATGTTGTTTTGAGACCGTGGGGTCATTGGATGGTTGCGTGTAGGACCTTGTTGTACATGAGTGTCATTTTGACATGGTGGAGAAGACAATAATGGATACCAAGTTCCCTGGGTAGATTCTCCGGGTAGAGGAGAAGAAGTGATAGAGTCTATATTTTAAGAGGATGAATGTGCGGGTGAAGGTAAAGGTATGGACAAAGATGAAAACCTTCTTACATGTGATGCAACTAGTCGTGTGAAATGGGTAGCAGTATTTGATGTAACTTTCCATGGAACATGGACAATGGAATATGGTAAAGGATGCGTCGAACATGAAAAGGTATACTCCACAAATTGTATATGACGAAAAAACAAGAGCTTTTGCTTCTCAGGATCATAACATTTGTAGGCACTTTAATTTGAGGAGTATTCAATGAAGATGCATAGTTTGGAGCGAGGTTCAAGATAGTGATTTGCATGAGGTCGCAACTAAGGAAAGAAAAGACATCCAAAGACATGTAATTTGGTTCTATTGGGAGCAGTACTAAAAATTATTTAAAACGGGGATTGATAGTCAAGTGTCGGAGTAGGTAGAATATTATTCAAATAAGTGGCAGCTTGAAAAGCATGTGACCAAAAGAATGGAGGTAGAGAAGCTTAGTAAAGAAGAGTTAGACTAGTATCAACTATTTGACGGTATTGTCTTTTGGCATAGCCATTTTGTTGTGGCATATATGGTGGTGATGTTAGGTGACTTATTCCATGAGTAGAAAAAAGTTCTTTTGGTTTAAGATACCCAGTATCGCCATTAATGAATAGGGTTTTTATTGGTTTTGCAAAGTGTTTTTCAATTAATGATTTGAATTTAAGAAAAAAATTGGTGATATTTGATTTTCTCTTCAAGGGGTATAGCCATATATACTTACAGTAGTGATAAAAAAAATCAGATAATATTTAAAACTATCAATAGAATCAAATGGATCAGGGCCCCATACATCACTGAAAAGCAACTCTAAAGAGATAAATTACCATGAGTAGCCTGACTAAATAGAAGCCGATGACTTTTATTACAAGCACATGATACACATGTCTTTGAATCAAGAGATGATGATGACAATGGTAGTGAATCAGTGCGGATGATATGATGAAGAATCCTATTAAATGAATGTCCAAGAAGACGATGCCAATCAATTACATGTGCTTTAATGGAGTTGTGAACTATGAGCGGGATGATGTTAGAAGAACATATACATCATATTGATTCCATCCTTGTAGCATGATTTTCTACATTATGAGATCCTTCACAGAAATATATTCAGGAAAATTTCAACAGGGACTTTGTTATTTTTGAAGAATTTTCCAATAGACAAGAATAAGTTGTGAATGTCATTGTTGACATAGTGAGAAGCAGTTGAAACTATTAACCATCCATGAGTTTTGGAGTAGAGATAGTAGTATTATTTGTTGTCCGAGTTCCAAGAAGCATAACTTTGGCTTTGTAACATTGCCTTGCAATATGCCAGTTTTTCAGAAAACTAATAGATAAAATGAGGCTTGCGAGATCTCTGGTTTTCGTTCTCTTGTCCCAAATTTGTGTGATCTATGTTTTGCTGATTGTGATTTGAGTAGGAACCTTGTTGTTGTGTTGTGGTTGACGTGACTTGGTTGTAGCATTTGGTGTTACAATGGAGACATCAGAACCCATAGATTTGGACTTTGCCAAATAAGATTCAAAGTCTATGAATTTGTCATAAAGATATTCAAATAAGATGTAGGTATCATGGGCCTTAATGAAAACAACTATTTCCTTGTAATCAGTGCCAACTCTATTTAGGGTGTGGATAATGAGATCGTCTTGTACAATAGGAGAATGAGCAAGAGAAAGTTTTTCTGTCATAGTATGAGTCTGTTGAAGATACTCAGATATAGTTTGTTCACCTCGTTGAATCATAGAGATTCGTTCTTTAAGTGACATGATTCCTGATCTGGATTTCTTTTTTTTATATTATTGTCCATGCTTGGTGAGATATTTGGGAAGAGGCTACGAATGGTACAATTGCCTATGAAACCAAGGCTAAGATAGTCTGAAGGATCAATTTGTCTTGTCTTGTCTTGTCTCGTCTTGTCTCGTCTGAAAATTAGTCTCGTCATCAGGAACTTGTACGGAGCCAATGATATAACCTATGAAATTGTATCCAATGAGAAGAGAGTGTAACTGGGCTTTCCACGAAATAAACTTTGTGAAAGTCAATTTAGATGGTAATTATGCAACAACATTGATGCGTTAAATCACCTCACCTAAGTTTGATGTTATGTTGGGAGTGTTGGTGACTGTAGCACGAGATGAGCTATCTGGTGTCTTTGGATCAGTAGCCATGGCAGAAGGAAGAGAAAATTAAAAGAAAAAGGTTGGATCGAGATTGCAGTTAAGTAAAGGTTGTATCTGATATCATATATGAGACTTGATATATGAGAATAAGAATTTTGCATTCCTTTACTGTACAGTAAAATTATATACATACACACTACATTCTTATACAATCCCTAAAATTAAGAGATTTGATTACATGAGAATCAATTAATATTACTAATCTAATTTAACTGCTATTTTTATGGATTCTTATTGAGTACAGGTTTTTGCTGCTTGATTTGTTTGGATCCTGTGAGTATTCAGTATCATTAACATGAGTTTTTCATAATTCGCTGATAATGGATGAACGAGAGTCTGAAATTATTAGAAGATAAATTTTGCTTGGAGCTTTAACATTATAAATTTAAATAAAAAACATTTCAAGTGTAAGTGTTTAAAGATGTAGTGGCGCCATCAATAGATTGAAACATCATTTAGCATGTACTCATAAGGGAATCAAGTCTTGTCCTAAGTTTTCGAGTGATGTAGCGAAAAAGTGAATGTATTACAGGAGGTGCAAGATACAAAAATCATAAGAAATGCTACTTTACATGAAATACGAGCTGTTGCAATCAGAGGAAGTAACTTTGATGATGATTTTCTTTCCTCTTCATATATTGACACCTAAAGGTCCAATTGATAATTTTGTTAACGTTCAAGCTAGGCAATCCACTTTAAATTCGAAATGCGAAAAGAGAAAAGAAGATTAGTCTGTCATTTTATTGGTTGATTTCTCTTTTCAAGTGAGGTTTCGTTCAATGCTGCCAATGTATGAAGGAGAGGCAAATTATGGGTCAGATTTCGTGCCATAATCAATGCATGGGTTGAGAACTTGGATATTGAAAGGAAAGATTTTCAATATTAAAAAGATGCTAGAGGAACATAAAAAAATCATGAAAGCAGTACGGTGTTTTTATTATGTCAGATAGCTGGACAGACAGAAAGTGTATATATTTCATTAACTTTCTCTTTAATGCAAAGTTATAAATAAAGTTGGAGAGAAAAATATTGTCCAGATGATAACTGATAATGGCTCAAATTTAGTGAATTCGAAGAAAGAATAATAAAAGTTTGTCCTCATACTTATTGAACCCCATGTGCAACACACTGCATTAATCTCATGTTGGAAAATATAAAAAAGTAGAAAATTCATCAATCAATACTCACTAAGGCAAAAGAAGTGGCACATACTTGAGTGTTGGAGTTGATGAGATCTTTCACGAAGGATTATGAACTTCTTCTCCCTACTATTATTCCTTTTTGCCACAACATATTTCACTATTCAAAATATACAAAAACTGAAACAAGATTGTCGATTTATGTTCACTTTCGAAGCATGAAATAGTACTTCTTCTTGGACTAAGAAACATAAAGTAGTGAAAACAAGAGCAATAGTGTTGTTTGTCAAAAATTTTGACCCCATATTTCTTACTGTTGAAGAGTGTTACTCCATTAGTGAGTGTTCTAAGAGAAGTTGAAAAGAAGGCTTGTACGGATATATGCATTATTTGCTGAAAAAGGCTAAGAAAAAAAAAAAACTTTCAATTGTGGGAACAATGAAAAAAGGTATGATCCTATTTGAAAAAGAATAAATAAAAGATGAAAGAGTCAACTTCGTCGTTCACTTCATGCTGGGGGTTATTATATGAATTCACAGTTGCGTCTTGAAGAAACTTTTTCTACTCTGTTAGATATCAAAAAAGATTTATATAAATGCATGGGAGGAATGTTGAGTTATCAAGAGAGACTTAAAGTGGATATTCAATTAGATTTCTATGACCATTTCAGAGAAAATTTCGAAACTCAAATAGCTATGGGTTCAAGAAAATTAAGATCTTCTGTTGATTGGTGGATGCACTCTGGGAATTAACTAAGTTTGATATTCGTGTCTTAAGTCTCACTTACAGCTCCTTAGGTTGTGAAAGAAATTTGAGTACCTTTAAGTCGGTAAGAACTAATTGGTTATTTTTATATTTATTTTGTAATGTATGATAATTAACTTATCCGTTTTTACATTTATTTTTAGATCCATACAAAACAAAAAGGATTGGATTATTGCAGATTAAATGCTTTACTTTACGTAAGATATAACACTCGATCGACTAAGAGAAGGGAGTATCAAAAGAAAAATGTGAAGTATTGATCTTATTCTAGATAATAAAGTTGATTCAGATGATGAATGAATCATTGAAGTGGATGATTAAGTGCTTCCCAAAACACCCCCCCCCCCTCCCCATGGCTTGATGAAGAAAACTTAATTGATGTTGAAGTTATTAAAATGGTGTAAGTTATTTCATAGAGGATGAGCGTATTCATGAAAGTATGATTAATGCTAGTAGTGTGGAAGACATAAATGGATCAAGCAAACGACAAAGAGTAGCTGAAATTTTTGGTAAGTATATAATATAAATTGTCATTTTTATTGTATAGATTCAAGTACGATAACGACAACATGTAGAGTAAAAATAAAAGGTAAAAGACAACACGATCTTAAAATATATATATCGATATAGATGTCGTAAACTTGTAGCTTGTATATATGAGCATTATATGTATCAAACTTATAGCTTGTAATGTGAGCGTGTAAGCTCTAGTTGCCATAAATTACTTTCCTCTTCTCTCTTTCATTGTAAACTCTTGTCTTCTTTAATAATGAAAAATAACTCTACTGTTTTTCTTTTAAAATATTCAGAAAGGACAATCCATTCAAGTTCAAACGGAGGAAAGATTACAAGATGTGAAGATAGTTGATGAAGTTAGATGTACTACTACAGATACTGAAAAGTATGATTGGGAAAAATGATGAACTGCTCTTTGATCTAGACTGAATATTGAGATTGGAATTATCTATTTTTCTCCCAAATGGGATGGGGTTGGTTAATTATGTAAGTTTTTGACAAATTTAGGAGTTGTTGTAACCAGAGAAAGTAACTTTGATGGTGATTTTCTTTCCTCTTCATATATTGAAACTTTACCACCAAAGTCTAAAGGTCCAGTAGATAATTTTGGTAATGCTCAAGCTAGGCAAGTCACTTTAAATTCAAAATGAAAAAAAAAAGAGAAAAGAAGTTTGTCATCTTATTGGTCGGTATTTTTTTTTCCAAGTGAGATTTCGTTCAATGCCGCAAATAACCCATTCTATTTGCCAATGCATGAAGCAGAAGCAAATTATGGGCCAGATTTCGTGCCATCATCAATGCATGAGTTGAGAACTTGGATATTGAAAGAAGAGGTTTTCAACATTAAGAAGATGATAGAGAACATAAAAAATCATGAAAGCATTACATTGTTTCTATTATGTTAGATAGCTGAACAAACAGAGATAATATATGTTTCATTAACTTTCTTGTTAATAGCCTTGCATGTATTTTTTTTAGATTCATAGATACTTTTGATTCAATAAAAAGTGGTGAAATGCTTCCGTCATATTTGAGTAAAAATTATAAATGAAGTTGGAGAGGAAAATATATTGTCCGGATGATAACTGATAATGGATCAAATTTTGTGAATGTCGAAAAAAGGATAATAAAAGTTTTCCTCATAGTTACTGGACCCCATGTGCAACACACAGCATTGATCTCATGTTAAAAAATATAGAAAAGTTGAAAATTCATCAATCAACACTCACCAAGGCAAAAGAAGTGGCACATATTTGAGTGATGGATTTCATGAGATCTTTCAGGAAGAATTATAAACTTCTTCGCCTACTATTACTCGATTTGCTACAATATATTTCACTCTTCAAAGTATACAAAACTGAAACAAGCTCTTTCATTTATGTTCACTTTCGAAGCATGAATCATTCTTCCTGGACTAAGAAACATAAAGGGGTGAAAACAAGAGCTACATTGTTGTTTGATAAAAAAATTTGGCCCCATAATTACTCATAATTATTTTTACATAAAATTAAAAGAAAAGAAGAAGAAAGAAATAGGGATAAGTATGTAATTTTATTATTTTAATTCATGTATCACTAATATCCATATAACTTATTCCACCTTTTACTCTGCATAAAATTATAAATAGATTTTTCTCATAATTATACGAGTATTAATTATGTAGATTTACTAAAATAAAACTAAATACCGTATAAAATTAATACATGAATAACATCTATACAATGGAAAAGGGTCATATATACCCCTCTACTTTCACTTCGGGTAAAGGGTTGGGAGTTGGATACCTGGCAATTCCGTCAAGTGGGGGGTATATTTGAAAGTATGAATAATAGAGAGGGCATTTTTGATCAAATAGTATAACAGAGGATATATATGATAAAAATAGTAAAGTAGAGGGGTATATATGACCCATTTTCGTTATAAAAAACCACACTTGCAAAGAATCTTCAGTATATTCCTTCATTTTTCAGCAAACTCTCTACTTGTGTAATCCATTGTTGGAAAAATATTCATAAAACTTCAATAGGTATGAATTTAGATAAGTCAAGTCAAGTCAATATTCGTTATATGTTTAGATAAAAATTATTCAAAAATAATTTTCTATTACATTAATCATAAAAGAACATCTATTTTTTTTTATGTATAGGAATAAAGATGACTGATAATGTAATGGTTGCTTTGTATTAGGGTGCTGAAATAATAACAGAAATGAATGGATTCACGTCTACTAAATATGTTGGAACGATTATTAGTATGTTTTCAACGAACTACATTGGATATAACACCCCAAAGCTTCAAGCTAGAATTTAAACCGTTCTACGTACGTGATAAAGTACGAGTTCTATGAGTTCCCAATTATTACTAGGTGATAAAATTATTTCCTAAGTGTGAGAGTGGTGTTTGATAATATTCAAGGTCATAAGGAACTCCTAGTGCAAAGTTTAGTTCAAGACTTTTCTACCGGCCTAGTTTTCGTATCATTTCATGCCTAGGTGAACTTTAAACATTATATCTCCTAACCTTTCAAGAATTATGTGACCCATTACCTATTCAAAGAAAGGCATCTGAGTCTAGTTTTTACCACTAACCCCATGTCAATTTGAGGTCCGAGTAAAATATTAGGGGCATATTACTAAGCCTCACATAGTGAAGCAAATTAAGAAGTTCATTGGATGACTTTTTCAGAAGTCATGAAGCAAATTAAGAAGCTCATCGGACAACTTTTTCAGAAGACTTACGACATGAGGCTGTAAAATTTTTGTAGCCTCACGCCGTGAGGCTATTGGGGACAATATAACTTTTTAAATTCTTACCTTTTACTCCAATGGGCATTTGGATATTTTTCTGACATTGCTATGACAAAAAACTATGTCATTTTAACTACTTCCTAGAGAAATATTTAAGCATCGTTTAAAGATTTTAATAATCATTCTTCACATTCTTTAAAATTGTAAGTCATAAGAAAGAAAAGAGGTCCGCAGTCTGTTTCCTTTAAGTCAAACTAGGGTTTTCAGATTTCAAGAGTCTACCCTCATGAATTCAGCAAGGATCACTCCTAATCAGGTATGCAGGATATTCAATGATGGACCCCTTTTCGTCCCCATACCCAAATTATTTTCAATAAGTATGAAGTCTCTTAAGTTCATGGCAAGGGTTCTACTTTCAAGAACTTTAAATTTATGCATCTTTATAAGCTGTGTTCTTGGGTATATTTTATGTATTTAGATCATGATTTACACAATTTCCTTGATTTTCATGAGCATGAATATAGTTTTCTTGAACCACCTCTAAGTTTAAGAACCCTCATGAACCACTTTTTTCAAGTTTATATGGTTCACAGACTATTTTACATGTCAAGAGTTTACGAGATCATAATAAGATGTAATTCAAGTATTTGACTTGCAAACCTTTGAACAAGAACACATATCTATGAATCATGTAATCATGTCAAGGAATCCGTAAACGAGCAAGTTTTAGAATTTATGAGTTTGCAAGTTACTATAAGCCTTGTAACATGGTGAGACCACACTAAAATATCCTAAGGCTAAAAAAAATAAATTGATAAATTTTCACTCAAAATTGGAACTAACCAATTTTTACGGACGATTCATGACCTATCAAAAAATTCCACGAATTGTGGAACCCTCTGTTGTTTTGTTACAGTGATTGCTCAAGCACCACTTCTTTTCACGGATCGTTTGATGATCCATCAACCTTAATCACAAACCATATAAGTCCTATTGACCTCGTTCAATGTTTTCCAACACTTAGAAGATTTACCTAAGTAAGGAGGAAGTTCATGGACCATTCCACGGTCCGCTATTCCATTTGATAGACAGTAGATGGTATAGTGGAAGTTCTCCAGTAAAGGGGCAAAAGGGAGGCCAGGGAGGCTGGGCTATCGACCGGGTTCTACGATCCGTCGATCAGTTCGATGGACTATAGTTCCTTCCGTCAAACCGTCCCAGTGATCTTTTAAACTTGTTTTCACAGGGTTATTTTGGTCATTTAATACCTTTTAAATCTCATTCCCAAGTCACATTTAGCCTAACCACCCATAGTATAAATATCCATAAACTCTTAATTATTTTTTTCTTTATAGTTAGCAAATCTCAGACAAAAATAAAAAAAAGAAGAATTCTCTCATGTAACTATATACAAGATCAACCTTGGGTTTCAATTTCTCTAACAATTCTCAAGATTTTTTTGGGGATTTGTTCCCAAACAGGTATGGAGTTATTAAGTGAGAACTTTCATTCTCATGCCTCAAAACCTCATTTTTTTTATAAGAATATGTAATTTATTTAATCTAGGGTTAAAAGCCAAAGTTCATGAATTATGTCTGTAATGTCTCCGTGCTTTCAATTATGCTAGTTTTTAAGAATGATTTCCATATAATTACATGATTTTTAACCTACTATCATGATCAAATTTTATTATCAAGATCTACATTAACTTTCATACCTTTATTCCAATAGATCCTTAACTAAAGATGAAAATCTTTATGAATTTGTTGTATATGCATCACATGAATTATGAGAAATCAAATATGACATGTAAGACAAGAATTAAGGGGTTTCTATACAATTATGATTAAGTTTCGAGCATACAGATATGCCCCTTTAAAGAGCCTTTTTGAAAGTATGAGCACATATATTTTTGGGAGAATTATTTAGCACCAACAGGATTAGCTCAACTCATCAGTGATGTTGCAATTAGTCCAAAACTGGGTTGTTAGCTCAGGTTCACTATGCTTATACTAGTTGAGGATCCTTAGCTTAGACTTTACATATTTAGTCCTAGCCGTGACGGTTAGGGCGACCTCTTTGCCAATATGGGGTCAGAACACTGGCCCCTTTTTGATATGGGTCAAGATCACCGAACTCTACATAGATCATCATATGGTTTCTATCGGTTAGAAGAAACTCCCAAACTCATTACTAGGATTTTCAATATAAAAGAAATGCTTGACCCAAATAATTAAGTTTTCTAGTTAAAAGCTCAAACTTACTTTAGAATTGTTTTTCCTTCATTTATTACAGCTTTTGGGTTATTGAACAGGTTTTCCTTTCTGCCTCATATTATTTTTTATGTATTATGCATACAATTTTGTACAAATATATTTGATAATACTGACCCATTTTGATTGCATATTATTATGTAATGCAGATACATGTTTTCCCACTCAGCAATGAGGTTAATAGAGAAGACAATCATCAGACAACTTGGTGAGACTTCACTATACAGGTACCAGATTTTTCTTTTATTATGTTTGTATTTTCTTAAATGTTATGTTGAGGACTATCTGAGGTTTGTCTTAGAAGTCTGACCTAGTATCATAGAGTGTTTTGGACATAGAGTCATATAAGGTTAGATTATGTTCTTATTGCCCATTTTTTTGGCTAACTCATAAGCTATTTAAACTTGCTTTATGATATCTTAGTTTTTTTACCCCTTGTTTGTTAAGTCTTCCACTGTTTACTTGTGATTATGAACATGAGCTTATGTCAAAGGCTTTCTTGGGGCTTACTTGTGTGTCCTAGCGCCATATGGAATCTAGGGTAACCTAGGGACATTAAAAACTTGGTATCAGAGCCCATAATTCAAGTGTCCTAGGATATGACCAAAACCATATTTAGTAGAGTCTCTTTTATGGGGTGTGTTGTGGGCCATACTTATAACGTAGAGCTAATGAACGTTTATGAAACAATATCACCTTCGTTATGTCTTTTCTCGCACTATGAAGTCTAACTCTGAATTTTTGCTAATATGTGTTCTATTCTTCTAGATAATCATGCCTCATCGTAGACAACCTATACATAGGGCTGCAGCTAACAAAGCTTCTGATTGTCCTGCCAGGAATGCATCCTAACCCACTCCCATAGCCTAACCTGATCAAGGCATCATAGTTAAATTCGTAGATTCCCTGCAGTTGCCGGCCTAGGAAGTCACTTCCTAGGTCAATAACCAAGTTGATGATCCTATAGCCCTATGGGGGGGGGGGGAATGCTACTACCAGAGATAGAGATTTCATCCGCATAACTCCATTTTTGTTTACTGGGTCCAAGATTGAGGAAGACCCCTAAAATTTTTTGGATGAGTTACTAAAGATTCTTAATGTGATGTAAGTAAATGGAGTAGAGAGGGTTGAGATGGAATCCTATCAACTTAAGGATATAGCTCATATTTTGAACACTCAGTGGAAGGAGTGTAGTGGTCCTTGTGCAACCCAGATTACTCGGGGGTGCTTTGTTGAGGCGTTTCTAGATAGATTTTTCCCTGCGGAGATGAGGGAATCTAAGGATGAGGACTTTATGAACCTTAGAAAGGGTTCTATATCAATAAAAGAGTATGGTCTTAGGTTCACGCAACTATCGAAATATGCTCCTGAGATGGTTGCTGATCCAAGGCTAGGATGAGTAAGTACGTTTCAGGTATTACAGATATGGTAAAGAAAGACTGTAAGACAATTATATTGATTGGATACATGAATATCTCTACGATTATGATGCATGCTTAGAAGATGGAGGAGGAGAAGCTGACAGAGAGGGAGAGGAAAAATAAGAGGGTAGATTTAATCAGTCTGGTCAGAGTCAAAAGCAAGGTTTTGGGAGAGGCAACAAGCCTAGAGGTTACCCAGTCCATCTTCATCTGGTGCACTAGTTCCTACTACTTAGGGTAAGCATTTTATAAGGGTAAACCTCCAGGGATATGTCTTAGGGTACCGTTCAGTCCAACACTATGACTTTTCCCATTTGTACTTAGTGTGGGAAGAATCACCCAGGAAAGTGTTTGGCTGCACAAGATGGATGCTTTGGTTGTGGTCAGTCGGCCATAAGGTTAGGGGTTTCCCTATGGCATGAAGAGGAAACCAAAATGCAGCAAGTCTCAATCTATAACATCAGTAGCTCCACCAGCCCGCAATGCTTAATAGGGTGCTACTTCTCAGACTAGTGGCGGATAGTGCAAAAATTGGTTATATGCTTTAGGATCACACTAAGATCAGGAGAAGTCATCAAATGTCGTCACCAGTATTTTACGAGGTTTCTCCATTGATTGCTTCTTATAATTAGGTTTGGGGGATACATTATCATTTGTTGCACCTTATGTTTCTATGAAGTTTGGGATTAGTTTTGTTCAGTTTACAAATGCATTCTTCATTTCAAATTCAGTCGGTGATTCCATAGTAGCCAAAAGAGTCTATTGGCATTGCCCAGTTTTAGTTCTTGGGGAAGTCACCTTAATAAACTTGGTAGAATTAGATATGGAGGATTTTGATGTCTTTCTGGGTATAGATTGGTTGTATTCCTATTTTTCTTCCATTGATTGTAAAACCCAAATACTGAAGTTCCAGTTTCAGGATGAGTAAGTCTTAAAGCTGGGAGGTAGTTCCATTGCCCCTAAGGGTTATTTCGTTTCCTACCATAAATCAAGAAAAATGCTCTCGAAAGGTTGCATATACCATCTAATAGAATTAAGGGCTCTGAGTCCAATCCCACAATTCAGCCAGTTCCATTTGTTAGAGAATTTTCAGATTATCTTCTTGTTATTCCACTAGATCGAGATATTGATTTCAGGATTGACCTTCTTCCTGATACTCAGACTATAGTTTGTTCCTCCTTATAGGATGTCTCCAATAGAACTTAAGGAACTCAAGGAACAATTAGATGACCTTTTAGATAAGGGGTTCGTCAGTCCCAACATTTCACCTTGGTGAACCCCTTTCCTATTCGTATGAAACAACTTCGGTTCTCCCCGTATGTGTATAGATTACTGAGAGATAAGTAAAGTTACTATAAAATACAAATATCTCATTCCCAGAATTGATGATATCTTTGACTAAGTTCAAGGCCCCAACTTTTTTTCCAAGATAGATCTGATCAGGTCCCGTTACCATCTGCTCAAGGTTAGGGAAAGTGATATCCCAAAGACTTCCTTTTAAACTTAATACAATCACTACGAGTTTGTAGCCATGTCTTTTAGATTGGCCGATGCCCCAAATGCTTATTCATGGATCTTATGAACAGAGTATTCAAGACTCTTTTGATTCCTTCATTATCATGTTCATTGATGACATCCTATTCTATTCCAAGAGTGAGGAAGATCATGCAAATCATTTAAGGATTATTCTCCAGACCCTTCTAGGTCGTCTGTTATATGCTAGTTTTCCAAGTGTGAATTCTGGCTGGAGTCTGTAGCTTTTCTCGTATATGTTATTTCTGGAGATGGTATCAAGGTAGATTCTCAAAAGATCAATGTTCTGAAGAATTAGCCTACACCATCTCTCTGACTGAATTTAGAGTTTTCTTGGGGTTAGATGGGTACTATCAGAGATCTGTGCCTAGTTTTTCCACCTTAGAAGTTCCTCTAACCAAAATGACTCAAAATAAAGTTAAGTTTGAATAGTCTAAGCTTTGTGAGAAAATATTTCATGACTTGAAAGATAGGTTGACTTTGCCTCTAGTGTTGATCCTCCTAGAGGATATAGAGAGGTTTGTGGTTTATTGTGATACTTCTCGGGTTGGTCTTGGTTGTGTCCTTACGCATAATGGGAAATTCATAGTCTATGTTTCCAGGCAGCTCAGGGTCTATATGAAGAATTACCCAACTCATGACCTCGAGTTGGCAGCTGTAGTCTTCTCTTTTAAGTTGTGGTGACACTACTTGTATGGTGTCCATGTGAATGTTTTCACTAACTATAAGAGCCTCCAATATGTGCTTTACCAGAAGGATATAAATC